>JAUZSU010173543.1:0-12996 GCA_034780255.1 Parotocinclus maculicauda | reverse complement strand
ACACACACACACACACACACACACACACACACACACACACACACACACACACACACACACACACACAAACACACACATACATACATAAACAATCTACCATCTCTTGCAAACTGAGCACCACCAACACTCTGTTTGAATCCTGTCTGCTTATCAGTAATCACCATCTCACACACACACTCATACAGGCCTCTACAGTCCCCTCTACAGTCCCTTTGGGTAATACCAGTTATTAATAATCTTGGGATAGACTGGGTAGTCAGGTGGCCCAAGGGGGTCTTAGTAGCATGCAGTTGAATCACTTTTTTAATTGTATTAGACAGATACAGACTTTATTAACCTGAAGCAGTGGTGGGAGGTGCTATTGTTTAGATTTTCTGTTTTGCTGTCAGTACGGCATACAGAACAAAAAACATCTATATTAAACAGGGTTCCTCTCTGGGATCCAGACACCATAAAATCACGTTCTGTCTTATTTTTGTATTTATTTTATTTAGTTCCTATACACCTTTATTTCCAAACCCCACACTAAAATGCATTGCATAACAGTTGAAAAACGTAACATTATAAAATATTTCATTAAAACACAAGAAGTTGAGCTTATTGCAAAACAATATGTTCAGTTGTTCCTCTTTTTACACACTGATTTTCAGAGTCTCTGGCACATTTACTTCAAGATCTACTCTCCATGTGGCCATGATGAACAGGTGTACAGTCTCACTTCTGGGCATATGGTGCAGAGGTATAGCTAAAATAAGGCTCAGAGATTGGGTGTTTCTTATTAGACTCACCAGTGTTTCTGTTCATTTCAGTCTCAAAGGTCACAAAAACTTGCCTTTATGCTTGCCTTTACCCTTCTCTTGGTCTCTCAGGCATAACCTCACTCTACATTAACAATAACTTACTGTAATATAGCAATAGGAATCACATGATATTATTGTGGATATTTAAAAAACATTCTGTTGAATACATTAAGGAAGCCACTTTAGGGAGCAAACCTGTATGGAAGCCAAATCTTATTTTCTGAGTGAATGGGGAGTCTTAGCAGTGGCTCATCATTTAGCACCATTTATCAGCAGTATGTTCTTGCACTAAAGAAAAAGAGCAAGGAAACAGTGGAGATTGAAGCAGAGAAAGAGAGTCAATAAAGCTCTATAAACCTCATACTCTTGCTGGCTTTCAGGCCATAAAAGAATCACCTCGTAACCGCACCATGTGAATGCACAAATCAGTCAGTACTGCCATTAACTGCTGGAACAGAATATTGTCTCGCATTTCGCTTCAGTTAATGTTACACAATGTTCTCTCTGACCAAATAGGTTGTTGACCTCATGTTTATTTTTATGCACTTCAAGCCAAAGATGGCAGAAAACTATGCTTGGCGTCAAACAATTACTTCCTCATCATGTCAAAAACCACTGGAGTATTCCACATTTTTTTCAGCAACACCAGAACTAAAACCTTCCAGACACTGAATTGTGGTCAGAATAGTGTTCATCATCCAAATGTCATGATTACCTAAAGCTACTTCATTGTATGGTAATAACTGTTCTAATGTTATTATCGTAACACTGTCATATTTTTAAAATATTTGCAGGTGTGTGTTTGCAGTTTTAGATATAATTTGCAACCAACGAAACAACTAAAATTGGGTTTATAGTAAACATATATATATATATAAAGCACAATAAGCAGTAAGTAACATTTATTTAGCAGTTCATTGATTCAATAGCACATAATTATATATATTTTTATAAAGGAAATAATTTCATGACAAATTAATCATATGTAATGAATATGCTGTGTCTGCACAGGAGTCACACACATAACAGACCTGTCAGTAAGTCATTAACATTTAAATGCCATTTAATACGCCAAGTATTGACAATGCAGTTAGCTGTAGCCATACAGCCCCACTCTATATGAAAACAGAGCCAGGTCTTAAAAATCACAATGCTTATTGTTTATTGTATCATTGTTTCAGTGGAACATAAGTGAGCTTGCAACTGATGCAAATACTCATGTGTACATGCCGGAGGGTCAGCATTTTCCCTAGTGTGTGGACCACACAGAGTGTAATCCTGATATTCAAGACTCTTGCACCTAGATCAGATGATGACAGATGAGCAAAATGTACTATGTGATAGCAAAAATATTGTTTTCTTCTTCATATTTTCTTACTGCGCTCTGTGACAACTTGGAGATAGTTCAGTCAAAACTGTGGGAGAATCACAGACTCTGAGGGCTGTGAGACATGTTAAAGCAGCAGCCTGGAGTCACAACGCTCTGTTGGTTAGCTGTGTTTGGGTAAAGAGCAAAGCTGCCCTGATAAAGCAGACAATAGACTTTTCACAGATGAGACATGAGACATCAGACACACAGTTTGGCTGTACTATATACTTTCCTGGTTATCTAAGAATAAAATCTACCTGCAGAGCTTAGGCTGATATATGTACACACATGCACAAGCACCATACTTTTTTGGAACATATTAATATGTAAGCTCATACAGGTCTTTGCAGTAATTATATGGCTTTTACTTAAAAAAATAACATATGCAGTCACTCCAGTTTAAAAAGTAGAATCAATTAAAAATGGTAAGCACAGAGAAAAAACAAGGAATGCATCAGCTTCAGAAATGCATGTCGGATGCCTCATTTATAGAATTTCCATGAGTAAGTAGCTGCACTCAAGGCTAAGAGGCTAAGAGCAAGTGTTGGCGCTGGTGGTATAAACATGGCTCCATTGGACTCTGGAGCAGCAGAATTTGTTGTCTAGAGATCAATCACAATGGCAGTGTAACAAACAGTTTGGTGGATGGCTGAGAATGCTATGTACAGAAAAACCTGAAATTAAATAGCTTACTTGAATCTATATAAAACTATTTATATGAATACATATATGTCAATTTGCAAGTCAAAATGAGTGATAATGTTACATCCATAAGACTAAATTCTCTCTAGCTTGTTTTCATAGTCAAAATAAAGTTCTAATCAAGACTAATGGAAATTAGAGTAATTAGTATTCTTCCTCTGAATGTATAAACCTGCATACCATATAAGCCCATCGTCAGTATTCTAGGCTGCCCAAAGCAGACTACATTACCATCTGTATAATACAGTTTTGTGCTGCAGCAGATGGATCAGGGTCTGAGTGATCTATTCTAGGATCCAGTTCAGGAAAAAAAAATAAGGTTTTGGACTTAGCTGGAAAATGTCTTTCAAATCTTCCTGATAAAAAATTGAGGTTAGGTGCAAAGTCATTTCTCAGCAAGATGTCGGTTCTAAATAGGGGTTCTTACTTTTATTGCTGTGGACGGAATATTAACAATGCAGGTCACAACATGCTGGTAGACGCCTATGCATCTTCCTGTCCCCAGCTCTGTTGCGGACTACAAGCTATAATCGTTTGGCAATTTAACTAAATAATAGTGTACTGAAGCAAAATATAAAAACACTTGATAACTGCACTAAACATAGGCAGGGATTATAAATATTACACAGGCTAAAATCAACACTATTCTACAACCACCAATATTAGGATGCTAAAAATTTGTAAAGTAATGTACTTCAGTGGAACTTTACATAGACATAGAAACTAGATCATATGTGTTCTGACAGTGACCAGATGATTGAGCACTAAATCACAAAAAAACATCAAGTGGATCCCTGAGTGAGGTTCTTATTTAATCTACTAATTAATCTACTAAGATCAATTGTGAATCATTCTGGATAAGACTGTCTGCTTTGTGTGGTAAATGTAAATACATTATCATCAATTATTATTTATATGATCAGTCAAAATGGTTCTGATAAGGGAATGTAAACTCTCAAGATGTAATGTTTATTTTGTTCAAGGTTACAGAGGGGGCAAGAGCCAGTAGTGCATCAGTCAGGGATCATGAATGGTTGCCAGGGGAAGCACCCTGTCTGGTACATTTATGTGCCTGTGTGGTGCCCGACTTAGCTGAACTTACTCAAAGCTGAATCACCATGGTGATGTCTATAAACCATGGTGGTCTAAAGTACCCAAGTGCCATACCAATGCTATTTCAAACTTACTGATGTGAAAGAACCTATATTTATTTTACCAGTCTACATCGCTGAATGTATATTAATATATACTATACACATAATTATGTTCATGTACATTAGATATTTATATGCATATTTTTGCAAGCAGGTACAGTACTGTCTCAGGCTACAATCAATGTGTTGTTTTAGCAATAGCATAATGATCATATATAACATATTGTCAATGACTGGACCCAAAACGTTGTCACTCAATAATACTCTTTTTAAATGATATTCATAGCAGTCTATGTGAACTTTGACAGATTTCACCCTGTTCCTCTTCCTAAAAAGTGGTTCCTTGGTTGCTACTGTTCCAAAAAGACAATTACTGATCAAGTCTTCTTTGAGAATAGAAATGGTTTTTCTCTTTGTTATACTGCACACATCTATACTGTGTCTTATGGCTCTATGCCGAGAAATTATTATACTTGTAATTGTAATTACATTTGGACATTATACTATGGTTATAACAATGGTATGTCTGCTCTAATGGTGGCCTAAGACTATTGCCCAGTACTGTAAATGCGCAGACTGATGTACACAATACCCACAAACCTAACATTCTAATAGTACCTCTTTGTTAGCCACTTGCACTCTGCAGAAAAAGCGGGCTCTTTATTTGAGACCTACTACTTAACCCCTCTCTCTCGTTGTGTTTTGTTTTACTAGCAGAATACAAAAAAGACCTCTTTCTCTACATTGCTGTTTTTCCTTCTCACCCACCTTCCCTAATTTCTGCACCTCCAGCCACCTTACCTTCTCTTAAAATTTCTCTCATGCCTTCCCTGCCCCCCGTTCCGAAGTTAGTAGAATAAACAGTGGAGCTCTCACTCATATAAAGGCCCAATTCTTCTCCTGCGTGTTTAAAAATGGATACAAAGAAAAACGTGCATGATAATTTTTGGCATATGGTAGCTTACTCTGGCTAGACAGTACTGCTCCTTGTTCTCATAAATGTGTCTTTAAGAGACCCACAGACACTAAAACCAGCAGCCTGGTTAGAGAAGAGTGGGTCTGCTATATTCCGTGGCACTTTTTTGGATTTCCGCAGTGCACCCCTACATGTCTGCAAGTTAAATGTCTGGAAACAGGAGCCACTCTCAGGACTCATATTTTGTGACCGCTGCCAGCAGGAGGATGTTAATGCAACAGTATGTGGTGCCAGGCTGGCACAGAGTCAGACAAGAAACCATCCATTGATTAGAACAACTGACAGCTCAAGGTTTGATAGTAAGTGGAGAGGTTGATCTTGAAATGGAAGGGTGATCTTCTTGGCCCTCCTCCGGGTGCTTCGCTTTTTGACTTGGATGATAGGGAGTTATCTAGTTGTTGTCTAGTATCTTGTTATCTGAGGCTCTGGTTTTAATCATTCCTCTTTACTGTTGGCTAAACTAAGAGAGCTGTTAGACTAAAGGAATTTCACTGTCCCAACAAACAGAGATAATGCAGATACTCATGTTATCACTATAGAGATCGTGGAGCATGCACTGGAGGATTGGTTTACTGGTTTATTTCAATTATTGGATAAAAAGGAGGCTGAAAATAATAGAACCAGGTAGAAGAGAAACAAGTTGAAAGACATTATTACTTAACAAAGTACAGACAGTGATTAATTGTGTATAGCATACAACACCAGAAAGTAGAAAGGATCAGAAGGTGAACTACAGAAGATTAACAGACAGGCACTGATTATGTGCCTAGATTAGTTAACAAAGACATCATTTTTCAAAATGAAAAAAGTAGAAAACCTTATAAACTCATAAACGTATGCTTATCCATTGTGGGTTATGTTCATTAACACTGATCAGCTCTGGGCTGGTGATGAGAGATCGTGCATCTAAGCCCCAGGCAAGCAATTACTAATTATATGTTTGTTTTTTTAACTGTTCCCATTTGTTGTTTTATGCCTATTTATAACATTTTTCTTTAATAAAGCAAAACTTATGAATTACTGTTTTCTGAGGAAAACAACAACAACAAAAATGGAAATTACCAGAGTACTTCTAGTTCTTTTAATATCAGATAGCAGACAAAGGATAATTATCACCAAGTGAAAAATACTGTAGTGCCGTGACTATTTTGTTGTCTTATCTGACTTTTCTTATCTTATTTCACTCTTCCCCATCCCATGTGAGTGTCTCATTCCCACCCTTCTTCCTCTGTCTTGTCCATTGATATGTGTGTGTGTGTTTTTACAGGGGGTGGTATCATGTGGAAAAGGTAATGATTGTTAAAGTGAATGGGGCTACAGGGAAACAGATTAGATTGTGTTCTGAGTTTTTCCCAGTTAGCTGTACCAAATAGGAAATATAACAGATTTTGGTCTTCTGTATGTTTTTGTTGCAAAGTTACACTCTTAGTGTAAACTAACACTAATCAAATGAACAAATGTGTTTTGCATTAATAGCAGTTTTGTAGGCACATATTATTTTCATATTTAAGCCATGAACAAGAGGTAATTTCCATTTTTGTTGTTGTTGTTTTCTTCAGATGCGTTTAAAAGAACTATGAATGCGTTCTGAGCTTAGTCGCTTTTGTCAGAACAGTTTTAGTTAAAACAACATTGTGAATTGAGATTGAGAAGTAAATGCATTGTTGTTTCTAGTGATGGTAAGTTTTGTAGAGCAGTCAAATGTGGAAAATCATTATCAATTATTGTAAATGTAAAGCTAAAACCTCCTATAAGGAAACTTTGCATACCAACAGAAGATGAAGAAGCAAGATGCTGTGACTAGCAATTCAAATGAATGCTATGACAATGCCATGGCTATAACCCATATAGTACCTATAATGTATCTAGTAATGTCCTTTTACATACAGTGCTCTGAGACTTATCTATAATTATGACCATCTGATCTATCCATCCATCTACCAGTCCATCTGCTACTGATCTACATTTACATTTAGTTATGTGACAGATGCTCTTGTACATAATGACATACAACTGATACAGTATTACTATCCAGGGACTTTTGGATTAAGGACCTTGTGCAAGGGACCCAACAACAGTATGGGATTTGATCCCTGGACCTTAAAAGCTTTGTCATCACATTTTGTTTCTATCGTTTCCTTCAAAAACAAATATTAAGATCAGTACAAAACAATTTACTGATAGCGCAAGCTACCATCAGATCTAAGCATGATCTTCACCAAACAATGTTTGTTCAACTGTATCATGTCATGAACAAAGAACACTTCTGAGGACCTCATAAAAATGTTTTTGAAAAAAGATTACAAAATCAGACCGACTGTTGGCTAAAATCCCTCTAAGCTGAAGTGCTTAACTGTTCAACAGTTACCAAAAACAATTAGTTGCAGTTGTTGCTGCACAAAGGGGACAGATCAGATAAGGAAGAGCAAAGGTTCACATACTTTTGGTACTCAGAGATGTGTAACCCTTTTATTAATAAATACATGACCAGTGTATGATATTTTGGTCTCATTTCTTTAATGGGTTCTTTTTATTTACTTCTAGTCTGATGATGTTTTAGGTAATATTAGTGAAGATGTCTGTATGTCTGTCCAGTCAAATCTAATTTATTTATAGAGTGCTTTTTACAAAGGAACATTGTCTCAAAGCAGCTTTAAAATATTATAATAGTAAAGGTCAATCCAAAATTGAGCAACAGTGGCAATGAAAAACTCCATAAAGTCCAAAAAAGGAAGAAACCATGGGAGGACCAAGATTTAAAAAGGGACCTAGATGTTAGTTAAAACAGTTAAGTTTGTATTAATGGTAAAATTAAGTAATTAAATTAAATTAAATTAAATTAAATTAAATTAAATTAAATTAAATTAAATTAAATTAAATTAAATTATTCATTTTTGATTTTTTAGATTTGTAGCTGATCAAAACTGATACAAAAACTATAATTGACAACAAAACATAAAGATGAGAACAATAAAATAATATAAGTAAATACAAAAAAATCATGACAGACAAGATTATTTTATAGTTAAATTCAATTTTGTTATAAAAATAAAAATTGTATAATTAAAATAACCTGAATGTCTGATGAAAGATTGTGTTACACATTTTATTGTTACAAAATTGATGTCTGTAACATGATAAGAATTGACTCAGTCAATCGGTGGTTTCAGAAAATCACCATTTACAATGTGGCCAGTTAGCAAACTTTGTAGAATGGAAATAGTATGTTGTGCTTTATTTAAGAACTGTAATAGGATCCCCACCCAAAATAGAATTTTCATTGTTTATAATCCAGGTATCAAAATGCTATGTTAATCTAGAGTTACACTGATGCATTGTTTTGCATTCCATTAAATATATTTGAGCAAATAAGACTTTTCACAAGCTTTCACATAGCAATGGTTTTTAATCTGTAAATCATCTATAGAACATGATAAAGGCATTCAGAAGCATGCAGTCCACTGCGAGCAATTTATGGATCTACAGCATCTCACCAAAGTGAGTATACCCATCACATGTCTCTAACTATTTTATTATATATTGTATACTGTCAGTGCTCACACCATATGCCGTACACTGTATCAAACTGGTCTGCATGGCTGTTGTACCAGACTGAAGCCTTTTCTAAAGATAATGCACAAGAAAGCTGCAGTTTGCCCTAGACAAGCAGACTACGGACACGGTTAACTGAAATCATGTCCTGTGGACTGATGAGACCAAGATAAACTTACTCTATTCAGATGGTGTCAATCATGTATGGCGACAATCAGATGGAAAGTACAAAGACAGTCAAGCATGGTGGTGGGAATGTCATGGTTTGGGGCTGCATTGGGACTGTGAGGTGCTACAGTTCAATGAGGGAACCATGAATGCCAACAAGTATTGTGACATACTGAATCAGAGCATGATCTCCTCCCTTCAGAAACAGGAACACAGGGCAGTATTTCAACATGTTAACAAACCCAAACACACCTCAAAGATGACCACTGCTTTGCTAAAGAAACTGAGGGTGAAGATCAAGCATCTCTCCAGATCTAAATCCTATTGAGAATCTGTGAGGCATTCTCAAATGAAAGTTGGAGAAGCACAAGTGCTCTAACATCCACCAGCTCTGTGATATCATCATGGAGTGGAAGGAGGCAATCTGTGAAGCTCTAGTGAAATCCACACCCCAGAGAGTTAAGGCAGTGCTGGAAAATAATGCTGGCTACACAAAATATTGAAACTTGGGCACAATTTGGCGATTTCACTTAGGAGTGTAATCACTTGTGTCCCATTGGTTTAGACATTAATGCCTGTGTGTTGAGTTATTTTGAGGGCACAAAAAAATTACACTGTTTTACAAGCTGTATACTGACTACTTTACATTGTGTCATATGCTGCTAGAGATGCTACTAAAAGAATAGTATATGTGATGTGATTTTATGAGCAACCTCTTTGTGGTACTTAAGAATGATAATGCATAAACATCAATTAATTGTTTTTTCAAACTTTTTGAATATAAATTAACAAGTAAGCACATTTTAGTGATAAAACACATAACCCAAGCTTTGCATTTTGCTCTTTATCTTATACGTAGGAACATAACATTCCTATTTCTGTATTCCAAGTTGACAATTCTCACCTCACCTAAATTCAAAACATTCACAACATTGAACTGCAGCAGTTAAATATTTGCTATAGCATCCAAAATATATGCTGCTGTGACAAAATTTAGGGAATAAATGAAAATGAAATATTCATTAATGAAATATCCCCCAATTTTTGTGAGCAGCGTAGTTGGTTTGAATGATTTTAGTTACAGAAAAATTCTGAAGAATACTTCTTGTGACTAGTACATATGTTAAGTAAATGAATGTCATTACAATACTGTTGAATTCTTCATCAAGGGGACTTTTCAAGAAACATGAAACATGTGGGACTGTAATCAAGGTAAACCTTCATATTTAACTTTGAATTTGTAAAACCCTTTACCGGAAAGTAAATGATCTAGTGAGAGTTTTAAAAAGCTTTAATTAATGTTTTTTTAGTAATATTGCTCACCCATGCTGGCATGCTTAATAAGAAAATGCTGCTCAACTCTTTATAATGTAAACCCTTCAGAATGATGTGATGCAGCAACTGCATGGTAAAAAACCTAACAAGTCCAGTCTGATCCTGAACAGAACAATACCAGATCAGATCTGCATCGGGACATGAGATGCGATGCAGTCCAGCCACCCAAGAACCTAGAACTCCCTGCTTTTTAACACTCCAGTTTCAATTTAGTTTATAACCTCTTATCAGACACGACTCTACTCCTCTCCAAATGAAGCACTAACTGGTGACAACCATTGATTATCTGATTTCTGAGCGTAGACACGTCTGCTGGATCAGGTCTTAAAGTAGTTCATTATGTGAGGTGTAAGAACACAAAGTATGCATTCAGTACAGGGTTAAGGTGAAGTAGAAAGGGTTGTAAAGGTTGCAGGCAGTTTCTATTGTAATTGTCACAAACTATAGTCCCTCAAGGTCCCCTCTCTTTACTGTATGGCCTCCTGTGCCAAACCACTAAGAAAAATCTATGCATCTTTGCAAAACTAGTCACCACAGTCAAGGATCAGTGGGATTTTTGGAGGTATTTTCACTCTATCCAATCTGAATCTCTTTGTTTATTATGTGTAAATCTGTGGACTAAGCAGTTATCAAAATGCTTATCTGAAAAAAAATACTTTGGTCAAGCAGCAAGGAAATCTTTTACAAAAATATTTGCACTAACAAGCGTTAGTATCACTGACGCCACAAAGAAAGAAAACACTGATAAATTGCTAATTCCACAAAAATGACCTCCAGTGTGGCAGTTGAGATACCAGTGCCAAAACCGGACTCAAGAAAAGTCCTTAAAGCTCTTAACAGGAAGGCTTAGAAACAAGCCAAGAATTATCTGGCATGGACAATGGCGATTTAGTGCTGACCTTAAGCCTTGCTGTGTTTATTATTTATTCAGAAGCTGAGTGGACCAACTACCATGGCCTCACAGAGTTCATTCATAGTGTGCATAAACAAACCCAAAGAAAGAGCCAGGCGTAAAGTGGCATTCACCCACCCGCATGCACGTACAACATTTGGCTGACACATCTGCATAGTAAACACTCTCAAATGTACCTTTTCTGTTCTCTCACATACTTAATAGTAAGTGCAACGTTAAGCAGTTCTTTCAAGTTGAGAATGCATGCATTGGGTATAATAATACCAATGTGTGTAATAAGCAGGGTGTAATTCTTTGTCATTGGACCATCATCCCATCAAATTGGGCGTAAACACACAACACAACACAATAACAAAGGCAGACAGAGTACCCTCAGCCCTTTTGCCTAACTGGGTGCAAATGCCCTTTTATTCATTCCAAAACCCTTATAATGGCTTCTTTAAATAGGTTGCTAGTTGCTGCTATAAAATCTGTCTGTGATTATAAATTATTTCTGAAAGGAACAGACTGTCCTCATGCCCTGTATTTGTGAAAGGGTTTAAAAGTATCTTGGACCAACCATCATTTCCCGTCCTTCATACAGAACCCCACTCAACTCACCAAAAACAGAAACCACAAAGAATATAGAGGTTGTCGTGCCCCCATCCTATTTTCAGGAAGTAGATGGATGAGATAGCAAATTGACAAAAAGGGGTCTGTGTGAAAAACTTTGCCCTTTACTTCATATCAGTGCATCAGAGCGTTACAGGAAATAACACAGACTTTTATAATGACTTGCAACAACAGGAAATGAGAAACAATAAAACAGTAACTTCAAAGGAGTATCATGAGGACGAATTATGATAATGTAGTACCACTACGGCACATCTTTTCTTGAATCATGGTATCAAATCCCTATTTAAAGTCATTTAATAGGCATTCTTATCTAAAGTGACTTACTTTTTTACTTTTTCAATCTTACAACTTACAGTCAAACAGTTTTGGGTTGCCCAAAGGTCTAAGAAGTGTATTTCTACCTAGTGGCCAACATTTCCGAGTACATACTGAAGTTGCTAAATGAGTATACAGTATAGACAGTACAATACTATGCACATTTATTGGTGTTAGGTACCCCAATTGATTTAGTGTTTGCATGACATCGCCATAAACATGAAACAAAGCTTAATACGAAAAGCAGTGCTTTTGGATGCAATATTTGTTTGTCCACCGATGTTTCTAGTCTGTATACTGGAAGCCCAGGAATACCTGCTATATATTTGAGGAATATATTTGAGTGGTAAGCACTATGAATACATGTGATAGTTTGTGGATCTGGTATAAGTTTCAGCCACAGCAGCATGTATGGGGTTTTTACATACTCCACTTTCACTGTAGGGTTGATAATCCACCAAAGAAAAAATATCCAGCCAACAGAAATTGTCCCTGTGGTCAGAAATTGGCAATGGTGAAAAGCTAAAGGAAGAACAAATTTCTGAATAAGTTCTGGGGGATTGCATGAGACAAATATTGGCCTAGTATAAACTATTGGTTATGTTCCATTATGATGCATTTATTTATAACAGTTGAAATATTTTTTAACCAGTGTTAAACCAGTGTTGGTTGTGTTTTGCTATTACTATTTATATATTAATTTATATTGCAACCTATATGGTCCTCGTCAGAGTGTTTGTGCAAGCTTATCATTTTTCTCACTAACTAGGAAAAAGTATGATACATTTCAAATAAACCTAACTTTATATTTTATTTTCTCCATGTTCAAATGTCCCTGACCAAAGGGGAATCGTTTCGTATACCAAGTTCTTTTTTTAAATAAAAGTACTTCTAATCTAAAAAAATACTCAAGTTAAAGCTGACTTATCATTTACACACACTGCTCTCAGAAACATCGCTAAGCTAAGAAATATTATGTCTCTGCATGACGCAGAAAAATTAGTGCATGCTTTTATAACATCTAGATTGGACTATTGTAATGCACTGTTGTCTGGATGTTCCAGTAGGTGTGTTCAAAAACTTCAGTTAGTTCAAAA
>JAUZSU010173532.1:0-12997 GCA_034780255.1 Parotocinclus maculicauda | reverse complement strand
GCCATCTCCACATCATTGCATTCAGTTTTTATTCACAATTTGTTTAGTGTCCCAGCTTTTTTGGAATCCGCTTTGTAGAAAATCATACGGCATGAGACGCAGTACAAAGTGTCCTCACCTTTGTGAGTCTGTTTAAGGGTGTTATGTCTGAAGCCTAGCGGTTAATTTGCTGGACTCTGGACCTGATGGTCCTGGGTTTAAATACCACCTCTGCCAAGCTGTCATGGTTGGGTCCTTAAGCAAGGCCCTTAATCTCTTTTAAATTGTAAGACTGTATCATTTGTAAGTCGCTCTGCATAAGGGCGTCTGCTAAATTCCGAAAATGTAAATGAGTTAAAAGCTTTGTATTTCCTATGATAACTTGTCATTTTGAAGACTGACAGGTAACGGTAACAGACGTTTATTGGCTGGACATTAAACAGCGCATACCTGTAAATTTTTTGTAAGTGCAGCCAAACTACGATTATATAATTAAACATTTGTGAAAACCCCCAAATACAGGCACAAAAATTGAGACTTTATTGGATCTGATGACATTTTGGAACATGACTTTGAGGTCAGGTGCTGATCTTCGACAGTAAGCCCTGACTCACTGTTTTGGACTATTGACCAGAAGGTCTAGGGTTCAGTCTCCAACACTGCCAACTCCATTAAAATACATGCCTTTATTTCCTATTCCTATTAATTTATTATACTTTTAGGACCTTGGTCATTGATTGGATTATCATTCAATATTGTTTACCTCTATATAAATACATTTTAGCAGATGCCTTTATCCAGTGTGTCTTACAGTCAAGCTCTTGAAGTCAGCGTGGTAGAGCTCAGATTTGAACTCACAGCCTTCTGAGTTGTTCTCCAAAACCTGTAAAATCAATGCTGTGGTGTTACATTAAGTGTGATCATTTAAAATAATTTCACAATTTAAACACCAAATGAGCTTCTGGAATCCATCAGCTTTAATCCATTTGAAATCCCATTACTGGATTATTGCATACATGCATTTACATCCACTAAGCAAATGAGCCTACTATAGATTAGAGGAAAATACATTCACAGTGATTTGATAGATCTGTTAGTAGCAGAAACAGTCTCCAAACAAATTAAACTCCCTCTCAGTTTCATTTATTAAATCACCAATATCAGTCGGTGTTCTCCCTATTCATTTAGATATACAAAACATTTTTACTATTAACTAACTGCTTTAGTTAGTGCATTTAAATATATTCTGCATAAATATAACCTATAACATTAACAGAATTTCACACAAGGCATAGAAGTAGATAACTTAATTCAAGTCGAGCGCCATGTGAAATTACACGGTATATAATTTTTACTCCAGTTTCCACATTTAAATTAGTCTAAAGATAGTGGTCATAAAGAGTTATCTTTATGTTATCTTTCTTGCTGATATTAGATTTTTAATTTGCAGACCTTGCATATCGCATATTTTATTTATTTTATATTTTTACCAATAACAATCCTTGAATACATTTTCGGAATAGCCTCTTCCATGTTATGAGCTAATTCCGCATTCCCGCATTGTGATAGGTTGCCAGATTTGTGCGCGCTGAAACAGAAATAGCCCAGTCATGTTAAAAAAATCTCTTCCTAATACCTATAAGTGCAAATATTTAATTAAAAAAATCAAGTCAATGATTCCTGTGTTTCAATTCTATGTCTCACTCATGTTTGTTTGTTTATTTGGCTTCTTGGACGAAGCTATCGGCATGACAAGTTTATCTTAAGACTAGTCATATATATACATACACAAATTAATGCCAATTTAGAGTAATATATTAACCTAACACGTATGTCTTTGGACTGTGGAAGGAAACCAGAGTACCCTGAGAAAAAAACCCATGCAGACCCCTGGCATTGAACCGAGGACCTTCTTGCTGTGAGGCAGCGGTGCTACCCATCAAGCCACCGTGCTGCCCTGTCTCATGAATCAATGTCAAAGGCTTTTATTAGTGTTAGTCATGCAAGTCTAGAATCCTTAAATTTGTGACTCGAGTATTCCTATAGCACCTGTGTATGTTGTGGACTTGCTTTGTGTTGTCTGTATCCCAATTAATTTTACCAGGTTCCAGGTTCTTACCTTAAACCAAAATGAGATCATTCTTTTACCAAGACTCTGGATTGGTTTTGCAAAGTGGCATGAGAGATGACCTGTCTCTGTCATTTTTTAAAACCAAGCTCAAAACATTTATTTATCAATTAACATTCAGCAGCTGGACTGCTTGAGAGTCCGCAAACAGTGATGACGAGGGAAACGGAAACGACGTAAACCACACAAAGGCAAAATGTACTCAAATCATGCCAAACAAAAATGAAATGAAGCAAATGAAGCAGCTGAATGAAATTATGATGTCAGAACTTAAACAAAGGTAATATTCTATGCAAACAAGACATGGAAGGAATGATAGTTAGGAGTGAAGTGTAGTTTGGCACGATTACAGTCATGACTGTGTTCAATACATGCCTCCCTTTATGTTGAAATATTGTGATATTTTAAACCAAGCATGCCTGGTATTAATTGTAAAAGCTATTTCTCCTTGAGAAGCATTAAATCCTAACAATGGACTCGTACAAAAGCAAGCAAATCAGGTGTGGAGGCTCACTAGCTGAAGGCGTAGGCTAAATGTTTTCCATACAAACTTTAGGACATTTGAACCCACTCTCAGTACAGAACTGGTTCGTATCTAGGGCACTTGCTGTATGTTGCAAAGTTTTTGGACTCATTAATTTCTGGGATAAACTGGAACATGACCACAAGTCAGTCCTCAATCACCCAGCATTAGTCCATACTATTGCTATGAGATGAATGAGAGTGAATCACTGCAGTCATGTTTCAAATTAGATATCCGTTTGTGCTTGTTTTAATGGATGAATCCTTGAAGGAACCTGACATAACCCTGAAAACCTCACTAATAGGCCGACTTATCAGAAAAGTCACGAGCGTAAAAGCAATCCTTCCACTTGATCTTTCATCTGCCGCTTTAGTGGATCGTCATCCCTTCCCTTTTGCCAGACTCAAGCATTCATTCCTGTCTGGCATCCTGATTATGCCCTTAGCGAAGCCTTAGCCACTCATGAGGTCTACGGTATAAATCAGGCAGGCTTATTAAACCTCAGCGAGTCGGTTTTAGTGTCTAAAAAGGCACGTGCTTAACATTAATCAACCTAGCTAAGGAATTACCCACCCGTGACCTGCTTACAGCGGGCCAGGAGTTCCTGGCATGGCATATCTTAACCTCTCACATTCACGATCGTCCATGCATGAGTTCTCACAAACCATTAAAAATGTATTAAAGGCAATTTTTAACCACCACCCAATGCTTTCCTTGGCAGTCAGATGGCAGCAACTTTACCAATGCACCCGCTTGCAAAATTGGCTTAGAAAGCTTTTTACCTGATAGTCCATTGCTTGTGTTCCCCTGTCACCGATCGGTCTCTGCTGACTGCTGTTTAGACCACCTCATTTGCTTTCTAGCCAAAACATTCATTTCCATTTGTGTGGCCGTCCCTGAGGACCACTTGCAACCAGCCTGATGTGCAGAGCCACTGCAGGGGTGAATAAATTCACTCTGTGTGTTTGTGCAATGCAAGAGTAAACTACACAAGCAGCGGCTGCTCGCCTGCTGAAAGGCAGATTTCAAATCAGACTGCTTTCAGTTCCGAGTGGTCATTTTTAATAGCTTTTTCTGTATGTGGTTTAAAAAAGGATGCCATTTCAACTGAAGTGGTTTCATTAAGCAGCTAATTAGAAAAGATTCGATTTCCTTAGCAAAAGAGGACTCTCGAACAAAGCCCTTGTACGTCACACTTGCGTAACAAGCGTGAAGCAAAATTAAGCAATCAAACAGATTGGTAAAACAAGAGAAGCAAAAGTGCTAGAGAACACGAATTGCATGTACCGCCTGTCGCCCTGTTCATAAAACCGTTCATTAATCCTCCATTACGCAAGTGACAAGTCCTTCCTAAATGGCAGTAACCATGCTCACAACACAGCTTATTAGACTACATTGTGAACCCAGGCTCTGGGCTTGGTCAGGGCCCTGTTAAGAGAGGAGAATGGTTCTTCAGGCTCATGTTAATGACTCTCACATTCTGTCATGGTAAAGGTAAAAAAAAATGGTTTAATTTGAATTCACTGCATGGTGAAACATGGCAACAAAGTAACGCGGTGACTGACAACCAGACCGGAGGTATACATTCAACAAGGCATTGGGATCATTCCTCAGTTATTTTGATACATATTGACATGACAGCATCACTCAGCAGATTTGTCGGTAGAACATCCATTATGTGAATCTTCTGCTCCACCACATCGCAAAAGTGCGCTATTGGATTGGATTTTGGTGACTGTGTAGGCCGTCTGAGTACAGTAAACTCATTATCATGTTCCATAAACCAGTTTGAGATGATCTGAGCTTTGGGATATGGAGATAAAGGGGTGCAGATGGTTAGAAACAATACCCGGGCAGGCTGTTGGGCTTAAACGATGCCTAGCTGGTATTAGGGGGCACACAGAGTGCAGGAAAATACGTCCCATTCGACTCAGAGCGTACGAATGATATTATGCTCGTGTTTGTTGTAGGTAAAGGGACGATTTTGGGGGTGTGAGGTGCAGATTTATAGGGACAAGTTCCCATTAAGGACATCTCCAGACCCCGTCATAATAACATCTGATATTACATGTTACACGTCACAAACAGAATGTGCCCTCGTGTACCAGTTCAGTCACTCCGAGTTCTTAAATCGTAAGACATTAACCAGAAATAACACCGCGTGCCATCCCCGTGCTAACAGGTACAACAACAGGACGCTAAACGAACACACAAACACACTGCTAGTTAGCAACAAGCTAACCCCACCGTTGCACCTCTTCAAGCTCAAAGGCACTTTCACTACACGCACACACACTGCGTTTATCCCCCCGAGCTGTCCCGTAGCTCTATTTATAAAACACACAGATGTACCTAAAGCTGTTTTTACCTGCACGTGACCTGTTTCGTGGACATTTTTCATCTCATACATACGCACTTTATATTTTTGTTCCTATAAAATCCCGTCTCTGGCACCGGCGCCGACTTGAAAACCGAGCTCTAATAATCGGTTCCGCACCAGTAAAACGTGCAGTCCTGGGAGAAACTGTGCAAAACAATTTTGTTGTTTGACTTCATATTATCGCCTTCCAACAGCTGGCGAGTAGATATGTCCTTATGTCCTTAACTATATTATTATTAACCAAATATTCACTCAAAACTCCGATCAAGCCAAGACGAATCTGTGTCAGATAGCGGCTTAAATAGAAATAGAAATATATATGAAAGATTTTGAACACCCAGTCGTGTTAGTTTGAGTTTTTTTTATCAAACGTTTAAATCCTTTTTTCTGACAAAAAAACAAGTTCGACAAACAGCGATTAGCAAATGGCGAAACAAGTCTGAGGAGTGTTACTTTCTTAATGCTGAATACAAAAACAATTAATTGTTGTTAGGACCATCAAAAGCGTCATATTTTGCAGAAATGAGGATAGAAATGCGTTGTTTTATTTAATAACATGCCATGATTTGTATTTTTCTTTATGACAGGCATTAGTTTATGAATTAAACATCATACATAGCTCTATACTATAGCTAGGAAACAAAGAAGACAACATATATTTTAAACTTTTGGAGAGATTTAAGGTTTAAGATTGATATCCTTTAAACATTTAAACACTTTTCATGATTATATCTTTGGGGACAACAATATGAAAAAGAGATCCCTGTTTCCAAGACTTTAACATGTGTAAAAAATTATAAAACAAGTCTAAAGGAGTGCACTTTTTTAGATAGTGTTAATTTACTAAACAATTATTTGTTGTTAGGACCATCAAAAACATAATATTTTTGCAGAAGTAAATACTGACATTTTGGTTAATAACGTGGCATGTTCTGGCCCTTTCTTTATTAAAAAAGGCACTTGTTTAAAAGCAATCACAATAAAATACTACTAATTCAGGAGGTGCGACTAACAAGTATTCAAATAGTGTGGTGGCACAGTGGGCATCTCTAGAGACCTGTGTTTTTGAGTCCCAGTCTGACCACTGCCTGTGTGGAGTTTGCATGTTTGGGTAGAGTTTCCTGAACGTATTCTGGTTTCCTCCCACATTCCTGAGAGTGTGTGTGTGTGTGTGTGTGTGTGTGTGTGTGTGTGTCTTACAATGTAAGTATGCTTTGCTGTTATATATGATTAATAAACACACCAACTGAACATCTCTCATTTTATCGAATTGATATACACAGCTTTAATACAGCAACACTGAAATTGATTAAGCAGGCATGAAAATAAATGAAGGAACATGTTATTGATCAAATAACCAGCACAGAAATTAAATTCTACTCTAATCATTGGGACTCGAGTCTTTGACCAGTTTCTAGACTGTAATATACTGCTCACAAAAATGAGGGGATACTTCAAAATGAAAACTCCCATAATGAAATATCCCCTAATTTTCGTGAGCAATGTGGGTTTGTCCTGTTTTTGCTGCACTGCACTACTTGACCAGTAGAGGGCGATTCGAGACAAGCCAACACCTGAGTTACTTGATCACGCCCCTTTTTGTTTACCTGCGCTCCGATATGGAGAGAACAGTGATCAAGTTTAAACATTGCGGAAGGATTATTTATAGTTTTTCAGATATTAATAGCAGGTATTGTGGAGTGGATAAACAGAGTGGACACTGTGCTGAGAGAAACGTGTGCCCTGTTTGTGGTAACCGTCTGGTTTTGGGACTTTTAGACGCACCTGTGGCTCTTCCCTGTCCCTTTACAGACGGGCATAGAGTTCCGTGTGCGTTTCTGATCGGGGCAAACAGTGGACCGTGGTCTATAGGGTGAGTTTGAATCTATGTTGGTTTATTTCGTGATTCTACACCTTTTACACGTGCTGTGTTTGTTTTAGCGAGTGGAGCGACACGGAGTTGCACGTGGGACTCTCTGACTCAGCAGGTAGCTTCAGACTTTTACACGAAATAAACTTTTATTGTTCAACAGTTGTATGCTATATGACTTCTGAACCGTCCCTTCCAGGTCTGGTCTATAATTACACGCTTGCAGGTGTACAGAGGGATGAACGTGGATGGGAACAGTGCCTGTGCATCAAGCTGGTTCCACCATGGAGGGATGACCTCAGAGAGTTATGGGATAAGGAACTAAAATCCTTCTCATCTCTCTCAACATGGAGTCCGGACAAGTACGTGAACCAAGTCTAGTTATCTATGGAAGTGGGTGATGTAATTGCAGGATCTTTGAGATCCTCCTTTTTGAGATCCTTGTTCTAATGGGTCTCACCTGTAGTCTCAGGTCTCATGGTACCCTAGCCATTTGCTAGCCCAACACAGCAACCCATTCCTAGCTCCCCCCGTCCATAATACACCGTCTTCTGTCTCTGGAGTCCGCCTCCACAACCTCTTGGAGTGTCTAAAGCCCATCCTGTGGTATGACCCCCATTTCTGGCTTCCACAGCCAGTTGTGCCGGTGTGATGCTCTATCAGGTTTTACTTTAAGACCAAATCAGCGTCAGCTTCCTGAACCCTTAACCCTGATGTTCTGTTTCCAGATTTTATGAAGAGAGAGAGTTTGGGTCGTGCTGCTACGGATTCACGCTGACCTTTATAAACTACGTGCAATCGTTGGACCATAAAGCTGCTCTGAGCCGAGACGAGTTCACCAGGGCATACGTTCTACCCCAGATAAGGCGAGCCTCCGCCTACATTAGGGTGTATGAAGAAATTTCACAGTGTGGTTTTCATATTGTGGATGAATAAGTCTTTAACGTTGGCACTGGGGGTTTTCCGTGAACGAGTCCAGTGTCGTTATTGTGTAGACCGTTGGCATTGTACACGGTGATTATAGTCCAGTGCTGTTGCTTCCAGAGTCTGTTTAGTAGTCAGTCCAGTGAGGACTGTATCTTTTTTTTGGTAAATGTTGCTCCTGGATGCTCAGCATTCAGTCTGTTCACGCTGATGCTGCATGTGTTTTTATAAAGCTTTGTATTTAATAAAACTTTTTGCCCCAGAGATTGTGCTGTTAGTTGTGTCAATACAACTGCTGTCCTATAACTAGGAACGTATCAGATAAAGTAATCTATGGGTTAAGAAGGTTAATAACCTTAGTAGATCACAGACAGACAGATAGATAGATACTCTATTGATCCCAAAGTAAATGTAGCAGCCAGTAGCAGTATTCACAGTACAGCACAAAGTGTCCTAATCTATGGATAAATGTAAAGAATATCTTTACATTATAATGAATAATAGTGAATAATAAATAAATGTGTACATTTGAAAATATGTAAGTCTATCTACACGGCATTATACAGTAGTAACGTCAACTATGTAACACATTTTCGGAAACAACAT
Source organism: Parotocinclus maculicauda (assembly GCA_034780255.1). Classification (NCBI taxonomy): domain Eukaryota; kingdom Metazoa; phylum Chordata; class Actinopteri; order Siluriformes; family Loricariidae; genus Parotocinclus; species Parotocinclus maculicauda. Next base: position 4,587 of record JAUZSU010173532.1, on the reverse strand, counting down.
TAATATCAGCCCTTTTTGCATTCCAAACTTATAAGCCAAAATATATTTAAAAAGGTTAATTAAATAAATACAAAAAAGTCCCTTAACTATCATGGCATGATTTTAGGAAAGTAAATGATGACTTAAAATGATGACTTTTATATTTGAAAGCTTTTAAGAAAGTGCAAACACAAACCACAAGTCAGTAGATCTTCCAGGAATCAAAAAACATTGATAGGTTCGGTTTATCATAGATTTCCAGTAATTGCAATATTAAATTGAATATTTTATTTATGTGTGCAGTTTATTATCAAAACCTTAAAAAAGCAACAGGAGCATTTCAGCAAGGTATTCAAAATATAACATTTAATAAACATGATATATGACAATAAAGATGATTACTTTATAAAAGTTACTAAATCCCAGCAGTCTTTATTGTAACCAGATTATAGGGTTATTTGATTTGTTTTTGTAATCTGCATGTGTGTTTGTTGTTGTGTAGATGTTTTTCAGGGTGTCTGTTGCGTTAGGATATGACCTCTATTGCATGTGCTGTGTAAGGTGAACCTGAGTCGTAAATGGATGCCGCTGTTCCACATTTACACGAAACCGATAAACCGTCACAACAAACCCACATGAATTCATATGAACTACAAATACCCGTTTGTTTTTGAGTACTAGATTATCGAACTAGAAGTGCAGGCAGTTTTACTCAAACAAATATGAATCATCTTGTTTGTTATTCCTGTATTAAGGAAGCCTTTAAACAGATTTGGTTTAACATGTTCTGCTGATAAAATAAGAGTAAATACTGTATAGACACTTCGGCTCATTTTGATATATGGATTAAAACATCTGTAAAAACAAACAAATCATAAAAGAAACCTTACAGACAAGAGCTAAATTAAGTAGCCAATGATACACTAAGAAGCAATAACATGTGATTCTGATTCTTGTCTTCATCTTGATTGGAACAGGAATTAGTCTTGTTATCAGCTGGTATGGGTCCGGGTTCCATCTTCGACTTCATTGGTGTGGTTCTCAGTCTTATCCTGTTGTTAGTTGGTACAGCTCTTGGGCTTGGTCTCTGGGTAATATAAGGTCTTAGTAATAGGTCCTGTTCCTGTTCATTGGTGTGTGCCCTGATCTGGTCATGACCTTGGTTCATCGATTAGTTCACTGGTTTCATTCCATCTAGTGTGGGATCTAGTCCTTGATATACTGATCGATATGGGTCTTAGACTCGACTCGTTATGAGTTGGTATGGCTCTTTGACCTGGTCTTGTTTTTGTCTGATTTGTTTGGGTAACGCTCTTGGGCTTGGTGTCTGATTAGTATGGGGTCTTCTGCCTTGTTGTTGGTTTTTATGCGTCTTGGTCTTGACTTATCAGTTGGTGTGGGTTTTATTCCTGGTCTTGATGTCTTGTTTTCTGTTGGTATTTGTCTCAGTTGTCTTGGAGTGAGTCCTTGTCTTGGTTTCAGTCGGTATGGGTCATACCTGACAAGGCACACTTTGTGTAGCTCAATATTTTCTTTTTTACACTGCCTGTTTCTGTGTTTACAGTTTTGTCTGTGGCAGCAACAACAACGTGACAACCTGAATGCCTTAAACTGAAGGGTCTGCACCCTACTAAAATAACACACTAGTAAGAAGTGTTAATGTTCCAGCCTGCATGTAAATGAGCATTAAAAGAACAAGCGCAAACGGAGCCCGCTGTTCCCCCGGTGTAGGGTTAGCTGCAACCCGAGAGGCGCGTTACAAACGAGCAGGGCACGTCAGACTGCTCAAACACACCCGCCGGACTCTGTAGCTTTGGTGTCTGAGCTACCAGAATGAAGAAGAAGGTGGTGGAGAGAAGCTGCATGCTCACCCTCGATGGATAAGACTGTGATCAGGTTCAGCCACTGTAATAAGGACATCTTCTGCTTCTTCGTACCCGAGCAATGCCCCGTGTGTGGGCTGAGCTTCAGTGGGAAGAGGCTGGAGGAGGCGCCCGTCAGCATCCCGAACCCGTTCACCAATGGGCACAAGGCACCGTGTGCGTTCCTCATTGCTCCGGCAGAGGAGAATGTTTTAAGGTAGAGCTTCGTTTATAGTGACTATGTATCTGATTAAGGGCGATGAAATTCACAACACTAAAACTTTTGTAGGGAATTTGATGGTGGATCTGATTTGCACACCGGAATCACTGACACTAACGGTAAGGCGTAGTTTCTTGTAGTTTTCAGCAATATTCAGGAAATGGAACAAAAGTATAAGACTTGATAAATAAAGGCTAATGGTAACATTGCTGTAACAAGACAATGAACCATATTCACAGATTATCAGCTCATGAGAGACTGTGTTTTCAAAGGCGTGGTCTTTAACTACACCAAGGCAGGGGTGCGGAGAGACCGGCAGGGCTGGGAGAGATGCATCAGCGTCCCGCTAGTTCAGCCCGACATATACAACCTCATCAATCAATGGGATCAATACCTGGAGAAATTCTCCTCCCATCAGATGTGGGATCCGATCTGGCAGAGGTACAGTGATATCAGACATTTTAGCAATGTGACAACATACTCTAAATATTCGATACACCTTCCAAGTACACCATCAGAACTGCCCTAATCCTTCGTGCTGTAAACATTCCTCCGGGATTTATTGATATGATGGTATGACGCAGTCCCGCCACATCCCAGAGCTCTATTCTTTTTTTAGATAAAGATCTGGTGATTGTGGAGCTGTTTGAGTTCCAGTGAGCACTTTATCATGTTCATAAACCAGTTTGAGACGATCCGAGCTTTGGGATATGGAGTGTTATCCTGCTGGAAGTAGAAATCAGAAGATAATACACTGTGCTTATGAAGGGGTGCACATGGTCAGCAGTAATACTCAGGTAGGCTGTAGGGTTTAAACAATGCTTAGTTGGTATTAAGGGGCCAAGGAAAATTAAGGAAAATTACACCATTACACCATCAGCAGCAGCATGAACTGTTGTTCTAAAGTGGGATGGATCTATGCTTTCATGTTGTTTTGACCCAAATGTTGGTCTCTGTCTTGTTTTGAATTACGTCAGCATGGGCCATGGTCTTTTGTCTTGTCTAGGAATTAGGTCAGTATGGGCCATGGTCTTTGCATTGTCTTGTTTTGGTTTAGATCAGTATGGGCCATGGTCTTTTTCTTGTTTTGAATTAGGTCAGCATAGGCTATGGTCTTTGTCTTAGTTTAGGTCAGCTAGGTTAGCCCACAGGAGGGCACCCAGTGTGACCTTCTGCTGCTGTAGCCCATTTGCTTCAAGGTTGGACATGTATTTCTTGAGAGATGTTCTTCTGTACACCTCAGTTGTAGCTCTGCATTCTCCTCATTTTTACCTACAGAACTAAACTCTCGCTGGATATTTTCTCTTTTTCAGACCATTTTCTATAAATTCCAGAGGTGGCGCTGTGTTTGAAAATCTCAGTAGATCAGCAGCTTCTGAAATACTCAGATCAACAACCATGTCATATTCATAATCACTAAAATCACATTCCCTCCCCATTCTGATGCTCGGTTTGATCACGTCTACATGCCTAAATGTACCGAGTTGCTTCTGTGTGATTGGCTGATATTTGCATTAGCCGAGCAGTTGAACAGGTGTACCTAATAACGTGGATAAGGTGAATGTATGTTCATAACAAACCCCCAACCTCCTGTAATCTGTCCAGTCTTCTTCCGTCTCATCATTGTTTATTTTTTTGTTTGTTTTTTTTACAGCTTTAACGACGAGAGCCACAACTGCTACAGCTACAGTCTGACGTTTATAAACTGCGTCCTGAAAACTCAGTCTAAGAAAGTGCTCAGCAAGAACGAATTCACACAGGCGTTCGTACTGCCTCGTATCAAACGAGCGTCCAAGTACAATACGCTCTGCCAGGAGATCTCCCAAAACCACTTCTACATCGTGGACAGTCCCAGGAGAGACTCGCAGGTCGAATCAACACGCGCTCACGATGGGTCACATTAGAGACACCAAGTAACCTAATACATGACTTTAAAAGGTGGGAGTGTTTATTTTTATACTAATCCTTAGCATGAAAGAGTCTTGACAATTCACTGAATTCTCATTGTAGCCGGTCAAGGTTATGATAGCTCTTCTGTTAAATAAAACAGAAAACGTTCTTGAACACTAATTCCGTCATGTCTTATTTATCATCACAATTGGATCGGTATCGAATTCCAGGCAATTAGTGTTGGAGTGGGTGTGTCTTCCCAGGCGGAGCAGGACTGTGTCCTGAGTTAGTGACTTAAATTGTTATACATTAACATGCAAAATGTCTAGATGTCTTCATGTTCTGTTCGTTCTCTAGAAGAAACCCATCTGCTCACAATTATCTCCTGTAATTAAGAGACAAAGAGAGAGAAAGGCAGAGAGAAAGACAGAGAAAGATAATAATGTACTTGCAACATTCATGCCAATAAAGTTATAATAAATTAAATTGAATTGAATAAGAGACAGAGAGAGAGAATAAAAAGACAGAAAAAGAAAAAGAGAAAGAGAGAGAGAGAGAGACAGGCAGATAGAGAGAGAGAGAGAGAGCGAGAGAGAGAGAGAGGCAGACAGAGAGAGAGAGAGACAGAGAGAGAGG
>JAUZSU010173521.1:0-12998 GCA_034780255.1 Parotocinclus maculicauda | reverse complement strand
CTTTTTGACTTCGAGGCTCGAGATTGTGACATAATTTCGATCGATTTCGATTAAATATCGAAATCGTGACACCCCTATTATATATCATATTCAATATGTTCACTGAAGAATCGAACTGGCATGTTGAAAAGAGGGTGAGAGAAAGAAAAGATAGTGTATAGCGGAGAGGGAGCTGTACATAAGGTGCTCTCTCATTACAATGCACTCATTCAGCACGCAACAGCAGGCTCCACTAAACAGCAAGACCACCTGCTGTCTAATTGCTTACTGAATGGCTAGATTTCTGGATGGCGACAGCACTGAAAGTTAAGCATCTGATTCTTTTACAATATTTATTTTCCCCCTGCTGAATAAGAGGAATTTTTTAGTGAAACATGGGTTTGTAAGTATACGTAGAACTGCCATAATGGATCAGATGGTCTTTACAAACTCTAGCAGGCCATAAGAAAGAATAGCTGCCCAATGCCTGTATTACAAGAAACCAAATGGCATGGAATAGCAAAATAATCTGATCATTAAACATTTTTATGGATAGTCATTAAATGGTTTTCCACTTACCCAAATGTTATTTGTGTGGAAATATTTGATTGTTTTGGATAACATACAATACTGTGCAAAAGTCTCAGGCCACCACTGGATTTGTTGTTTGAGCAAATGGTATAATGGCCATAATAACATTAACGATTGGACCCACAAATTTTAAACTTGAAATCATATTGGAAATATTTACTTATCACTGATCTTTATTAAATTCTTTGTGAGAACCTCATCTCAGACTGGTTTCTTGATCATGTCTGTGAGTTTGCTGTACTCAAAAAGCCTCCACAATCATTAGATCTCAATCTAATAGAGCGGCTTTGGGATGTGATGGAACAGCAGGATTCACAACACTGTCAGGATGGACCCATAATCTTTGAGGAATGTTTCCAGCACCTTGTTTAATCTATTCCACAAAGAATGATGGCAGTTTTCAATTCAAAAGGGGGTCCAATTCAATTCAATTTTATTTGTATAGCGCTTTTTACAATAGACATTGTCACAAAGAAGCTTTAAACTGATATATAAACAATTGTCAAAAATTGAATTCCCTAATGAGCAAGCCAATGGTGACAGTGGCAAGGAAAAACTCCCTGAGATTAAGAGGAAGAAACCTTGAGAGGAACCAGACTCAGAAGGGAAACCCATTCTCTTTTGGGTAATAAACATAATTAACATGATATAATAAAACATTTAAATGTATTAAGTCTATGAAGGGATGGGATGGGTCCAACCCAGTATAAGCAAGGTGTATTTTTAATAAATACCCATGCCGGCCAATATATATTACTGTTAAGTCTTATTTGGAAAAATGTTAATAGTTATTAAAAAAGATGTTTATGCACACAGCGTTATCAGTTAAAAGCACTAAGCAAAATGACTTTAATAGGACTATTGGCTACTGCGCATATCACTATGTAAATAGGGTGAATCATCAAATATTTCATTCAAAGATTTTATTGAAGCCAGAGCTAGAATGCAGTGAATGATTCTTATAATGCAGCTTGACTCATTTCTCAGCATCTGTGTGTACATACACACTGTCAACCCCCTGGAGAAAAAACACTCAGATTTCTCAGAAATCGTATCCTTATCAGGTGTGCCCAGTGAATTGTCCTAGCGTGAATGCAAATACAGATACACTTACAAGGAAACGATAACTAACACGCAGCTTTATGATAAACTGCAGGTTACAAAAACGGCAGCATTATTCCAGTGTTAAACCATCACAGTTTTCTGAATGTTTTAACAGTTCTGCTTATTCATTTATTCCTTCATATTTCGTCAGTTAACAATTTATCTTGGTAGCAGAACATATCCTTGAAACATCCTAGACAGGCTGCAAGTCCATGGGATGGTCTTTATTAGGTAATTATTTAAAATCTGGCTATATAATGTGAGGTGTATTATGGTGTTTCGCATAAACAGTACTGTGCAAATGTCTTCTGGCATTCAATATTTTTCAGTTTATATTCTGCCTATTCTTTATTTAAGTTTTAGTGCTCACTGCACTTTGCAGTTCAATAATTACAGATTGTAGTCCATCTGTCTCTCTAGATATTTTGTTAGTCCCCTTTATTCTGTTCTCTAATGGTCCGCCCCCCCTCAGAAACTATGGATTATAAACACTGTTCACTCGATTAGACATCTTTTAGACATTATTACAGTCCCTTATGGACTATGTTCAGTCCAGCAGTGACACTGAGGCGGTTTAATCACCTACATCATATGACATCACATCAGCACAGTGTCACTGAATTGCTGTGAATGATCCACCACCCAAACAGTACCTGATCTGTGAAGTAAACAGAGAACTTTAAAGTGCAGTATCCACTAAAATCTAAAGACTAAGCAGAATATAAATCGAAAAACATAGAATGCTTAAGACCTTTCACTATACTGGGGTTATCTTTAAATGAACCAGCATCAGTTACATTAAAATAAACCTGAAAGTGAATAAACTGCAACTGACCTCAAAATGTAAACATTATACAAAGAGAGCTCTGGTCTTTATGCTGCTTTTTAGCACCAATGGGTTATCAGACCACTCAGACTCATCTACACAATCCTAAAGTAAGGGTAATGTATTTGACTTTTCAATGTTCAAGTTGATTAGACTGGTTAAGATAGTCGATATAATTCGTTACAGGAAGAAAGACGATTTTATGAAAAGTAGAACAAAATAGAGCAGAGAAAAAAATACAGATTATTGCTTATTTCTTATTAAAAAAAAAAGAACAAGTATTTGGGCATGATGATGCAAACGGACTTCTTACGTACAGCTGTTCATAGAATGAAGTACAATCAAATAATAGGGGTTGATTGTGCAAATCAGTTGCCACTATTATGAATCAATTCGAACATTATTAGTGTTTTTTTCCAAAATACAATGAATCGATAAATTTATGAAGTTTATGAAGTAGCTACAGTAGGTGCACACTTGGGAGTAGACAGGATTGCATTACTTTAGCCTCTTTAGCTTACATGATTTCAAAGATCTCTACTGGGACTAAGGATAAGAAGATAAATGCAGGTGTACTTGTACAGATCTCATTACACACTCACTCACCCTTTGACCAGCTCCACCACAATGAAGTCGCTGCCGTCTCCAGAGTTGAAGAGCAACAGGCCATCTGGGCTTGTGGTCTTGAATTGGAAGAAGAGGTGCATGGAGGTGTAGGCCTGTAGAGTGGACAGCGCCAGGTAACTTCCTCGACTCCGAAAACTCACTGGCTTGGCCACGATATGCCGCATGCCGAAGCGAGCGTTCAGCTCACAGTACGAGATGTCGCCGTTCTTACACTGGTCCAGGTAGGGGACACCATTGAAAGTCAGACCCTGAAGGTGCCCGATGTAGTTAGAGGGCATGACTGAAATGAAGCGGCGCTCAGTCATTATGCCAGTCTCAATGTGGTGGAACTCCAGCTGAGTGTGTGCTCCAGTCATCTGACCTGAAGCAGGAGGTGGTTTGTTTAGCCAGCAGTAGTTATCAGTGAATTCGTATTTATCATTTACAGAACCATATTAAAAGCAATCGATGCAAAATAGCAAATTAATTGTAATAAATGACATTAGCTGGCACACACTCGCTGTCTATTACACTCATACTATAACATTTTGACATACAGCATAATGTAAATGAAACATGCAGCCAATTTAGCAACCTGACCATCTAACTGGTAATAAACTAGCTTGCATTGGTTAAAAAAAAAATCACAGTGCAGGGTCAGCCTATTTCAACTAGCGCCTATTTAGCGTCTGCCAGCTTTCAGCCTGATAGCAAGATGCACTACCACTCTAATTGTGTTTAAAGCTGTTTAATATCAAATAAATATAAAAAAGCAAGATTGTGTGTCCAAGTTCACCAGCTAAACCAGACCAGCAATACCTAACACAAACCAACTGGGATTGACTTGACATTTTACCAGCATCTAAAACACAACAGATATTTTTTGTAGCAGTGATTGAACCAAGGTATGTCAAAACTTTTATTATAGTTTTATGGTGATTCTTTTTTCTGATTTTATTATTGTATTAAGCACCCTTGTCAAGCCTTGAGATTTCCATCTAAATGAAAGGTGCATTATATATAAAGTGTACTATTAGTATAGATTCTGCTGAATGGGTACAATAAAGCATTATTCAATTTCCATTGTAAAATATTGTATATTGGACCATCTAAACACGGGGACTAACTGCATGGTGATAGAAATTGAAAATACCCACATCAAATGTGAGTGAGCAATGAACTAGCCAGTCTGCTTTTAGATACGAGAACACTTTCAAATTACATACTGGTGTTTTTACTTAAGTTAAAGCTATAGATTCATAAACCATTTAAAAAAAATCTATCTGTTTTATCATTATACAACGACACCAGGAGTAATTTAGTTATTTAGAAGCACATTTTTCAGGGCTACTTAAGCTAAAAGTACTTAAAGTCATTGCAGCTCTTTTGGTCTTATCCATCATGAAGTCATTAGTAATGAAGTAAGATCATTAGTATAACATCTGTGTGCGAGAGTGTGTGCGTGCGTGCTCGACTGTCCACCCACCCTCCACGGTCACGTTGTCTACAGAGAGCTGCAGGCTCTTTCCACGGCGCACCACCTTCACAGAGTGCCACTCGTTGTCATTCAGTTTGTGCCCTGCATTCAGAGTCTCCGGTCCTTTACCTATACACAGAGGCCCAAAGTCACACAGTGCCAGCGGCTGCCTGTCTCATCAGATGATCATTCGCTCGGTTTTGCGCACGAACGCACACGCGCACACATCCCACGCCAATTTACAATTAAGCGCATTAAAGACTTATCTCATGGCAAAGCTGGTTTTGTCAAAAAGCAAGGTGAAGCAGAAGACAGACATTATTTGCAGCTGCATTCATGAGCTCTACTGTACACAGCAAGCTAATGTTTCATGGATTCTCCAGTGGTACAGATAAAGCTGTTGTTTTGCTCAGCTGCAGCACAGGGCTGCATAGAGATCTGATTACAGAATTAAAAATCTAAGAGCAGGGGAAATCTGTAGCGTTATTCCTATAAGACCTCGGATTACAGGTATTCTTGATAAGACAGCAAAAACACACAAAACAAAACAATCCCGGTCTGCTGCAGAGCTCCACTAAAACATTAAATAAGGCAAAAAGGAAAGTCAGTCCATAATAAGTTTCTTGACTGACTGTTTTGCTATGTTGGCACCTTTTGCTCAGGGATGCATCATTTGTAATTGTCTGTTTCAATATATCAGCAAAAAAACAACTTGTATTCAAAGGGTCAACCTCTGAACAACAGATAAAAAAAAAATAGGTAAATCAACAACAGCAACTCAACAGTAACCCAATCCTGTCTGATGAACTGCACAAAAACTGGAGCTGTATTACCTTTCCTCCCAAGAGAGACCTTATTTCCACCAATTAGCTAATACTTAGTTTGATTGTGAGAGACTTGAGCTTCAACATGTACAATAATGGTCATGGTACACAAAATTAGAGATTTAAAGACAAAACACAAATCAAATGAATAACGCAAGACTGAATATCTCACTAACTACAAAAAGTGTGTATGGATGGTTTAAAGGTTCTCTATGTAGGTTTTTGTTGTAGTCAAGGCTACTAGAGCCAAGTCTTAGTCAAGATCAAGACCAGGACGTTTAGTAGTTAAGTAGAGCAAAACTGGGAAGTGGCTAAGATTGAGACCAGATAAAGATTTTTTAAAATCATACTAAATAAATTAATACAGTAGGGCAGCACAGTGGCTCGGTGGGTAGCACCGCTGCCTCGCAGCAAGAAGGTCCTGGGTTCAATCCCGTGGTGAAGCAGCTTGGGTCTTTCCCGTGTCTGCCTGGGTTTACTCCGGGTACTCCGGTTTCCTCCCACAGTCCAAATACATGCGTGTTAGAGTAACTGGTGTCTCTTAAAAGTGGTCATTAGTCTGTGACTGTGTGCTTTACGATGGATTGGCGCCCCATCTAGGGTTGATCCCGCCTTTGCGCCCAGAGTTTCCAGGTGGGCACTGGCTGGCCCGCGACCCTGTGTGAACTAAGTGAAAGAAAATGGATGGATAAATGGATGGATAAACAAACAGTATGGAAGAAAAAAGGAAAAAAAAAAGGAAAATTGCTTTGTAGTTCATATGTTATATCAAATATAAATTGTAATAAAATCATTTTTAGTTAAATAACAATAAATTTCATTATAGATTTTGTAAAATATGAATGTGAAAACTATAATAATAATTCAAGATTTTGCCGACAAGATAGAGTAAAGAAAGTGGGCGAAAATGCACACTTGCAATCTTGCCTTCAGACTAATCAAAATAGGACGATTTCATTGATTGGATACTGCACGAGAAGAACAACTTGTTTTTCCCTCTAAGCCAATCTGAGTGGAGATTTTATTTAGGCATGTAGAGAAGGGATTGCATTATCTTTGTTAGAAAAGTTTTGTTTCTAAATAACTTTACCTCAGACAGACTATCACTCGGCTGGTCTAGACAACAATTCACCTAAACCAAGACCGAGACAAGACCCAGTCCAAATGAGGCCGAGATTAGACCGACACTGTTTATTTATGATCTTAACTCGAGTACAACATGAATCATAAATACTGTCTTTATAAAATACATCTGAAAGAATTGTACTTTGAATACAAGTATACTTATACCACTAAACCCTGCTGTGAACAAGCCTTAAGTTGGTGGTGATAGTGGCCTTTGTTCTCTGTGGGGCTTTTCATCTAGAACTGCATTTATAGAACTGAACTATGAACATATTACAACATAGTATTTTCTGACTTGGCAATACTTCCCAACTAAGAGAAACTTTAAACATTAAGTTTGGCTTAATGTCTCAAATTAATTTGAAAAATGCTCAAGAAGAATGCAAAGGCGAAAGCAAAACATCCTGTTGTACACCAGCTTTTTCTGGTCAGGGTTGTGGACGTGTCCAGAGTCAAGAATTCAATGTGCCAAGGCTGAGGATGTCTGTCACAAGGATCTGTAACCACAACTTCAAACCCAGGTCTTCAGTTTCTGCATTTCCCAGCACCTGGCACTTACCTCTGAGCCACAGCGGCTGCTGTAAATGTAGGCAATGGGACTACTACTAGCATTAAAACAGAACTGTGTGGATTCATTAAACACCTTGAACAAACAATTACATTGTCCAACAAACCCTCATGTGTTTGGACATTATAAGTCTTATGAAACAACGCTCAGAGCTCAGTGCTTCATAAGCATGTAAACTACATCACATTTAACAGTGCTAATTAAATGTTTTATGTAATAACAGGGTTCCAAGCACCAAATGTACTGCAACTCTGCCCATATGCTGCAAAGGCTTTTCTGCAAAGCCCATACAAGAATTACAATGAAACTAATGTTATTTGTCAAATTTTCTGACCTACAAAAGGGTATTGGAGTATAAAATAAAATCTTTCTAAAACAAAATTAAACCTCCTAAGTGTCACTGCTGGATTAAAAATAGTTAATCAGCCACAAATATCCAGCCACCAGTCACCAGCATCCTGCGAGCACTTAATGGACCAACACAAACTGTTACAATGGATGAGCTGTGTGTTGCTGTCTTTACAGCTACAATGTGGAGCAATAAGGTGATCATCTGCAATACGTAGAAAGGGATTGAACAGTGTTTTAAAACTCCAGCAGCACTGCTGTGGTGAACCAATCGTCCCACTAACACCAACACTAACACGTCACGACCACATCAGTGTCACTGCAGTACTGGGAATGATCTACCACCAAAACAAACCTGATCTGTGCTGGTCCTGTGGGGGTCCTGACCATTAGAGGACAGAGTAAAGTGGACTAACAAAGTACGTAAAGAAACAGATGGACTACACATTGCAGTAATCACTAGATCTCACACAAAGCATTTAGTTTAGTTACAAGGCCAACTTGCTTTCAGCCAAAGTGTTGTTCATTTCTGTGTTGATAGTCGATGTGGTTAGATAATTTCGTTAGCACATTTGGTATCTCTTCCATAATTCAGCGGAATGTTTTAATTAATACTAATTCGATGCAAATATATTCCCAACAGCATACGTAACGAACAAACTATAAACTGGAATTCAGATGATGGTGCTTGAGCAGTAGGGTAAAGCGTTTTTGTTCCCAAGTCGTACTTGAAAGGAGGACATTTTTCTTATGAAGAGGGAAATTAGATAAAGATAAAGTGTAGATATTATTTATTTATTAAATAAAGTGTAGTTTATTACTTGTGTCTTCACACAAGAGAAAATGTAGGCATAGTTCGGAAAATAGTCAATATTATCATTTATAGCTCTCACTGTCTCAGAAATGTTTTTGTCAATTAAAAGTTCATAAAGACCCCTACATGCAAGGCTGGTACTAAGTCAGGGATTTTTTCTGATGATAGTGGTGATGGATATTCATCATTCATTGATTGCTCTTAGTTTCTATCAATGGCAAGGACAGGAAATAGAGATGGGGCACTCACTACCACCTTCCGGAGCATAGAGAAATAGTTCCAACCTGTTATCTGCTACCAAAGCCAAATTATTTTGCTTTACCTGCAAACAAGAATTGGTTTGCTACTGTTCCATAATTCAGTGCTACTGATTGGCCTTGCACAGTAAACATGTAGTGTGAACACTGACTCTTAAAATGCCATGGTTAGATGAGAAGCATGCAATTCTCCTGTACACAGCATTGTTAGGAAACCCCAGAAGTGCACCAAATGGGCTCAGTCCAAACCACACAAAAAAGCCACAAACCTTTGTGCACTTCAGCTGTTCCTTGATCAAAACGCACAATAAAAAGATCTTGTGATAAAGTTGCTTACAGTAGCAGTTAAAAGCTTTGCTGTAAGCATTAAACACTCTGTGGTTCAATTCTGTGACCTTTACCAACCTAATAGCACTGATTCTTCTCCTGCTCCACTTGATTAGATCGGAGATGCAGAGCAATGAATCCAAGACTCTCCTCAAAACAGAATATCTTCAGATCCTCCAGGGGAATCTCTCCTCTTTTGTTTACACTGCATGTTTTTAATGGGCTTTAGGTCGGGAGACTTGGCCATGTTAAAAGCTTGGGTCTGCAAATACTTATGTTTGGATTAAAATGTTTTTGATAATGGCTCTTCTGGAAATTCAAAACCTTTGACGTTTTATGGCAGACGCAGCTGGAGGTCTATTAAACACTTGCTGGTACTTTATGAAGTTCATGATGCTGTGTATCCTAAGACAATTTCCAAGGCCTTAGGAGCAATAACACCCCAATGGTGCACACCCTCCACCATGTTAACAGTAATGACTGACCTATCTTTCTACATGGAAGCACAATAAAGCCCAGATCCACCTTTGAAGCCAAAATGCTCTTTTTTGATAAATCAAATTACAGAATTTAGTTTCAGTTCATGGTCCATTACAGTCTAATGAACCATAATAGATTTTAGGCATTTAAGGCAGTTTAGGCAGTTACATTTCAACAAAAAAATATCCCCGGAGCAAAATGAGCCAGTGCATCATTTTATCATTGACTGAAATAGAATGACATTCATCATTGTGCTCTTAAATTGTGTTTTTGTTGTAGTTCCTGTATTGGAACATAACTATTTTTAACAAATCAGAATGTAAACAATTAGTGACAGCTGGAACCAACTAAGTGGTTTCTGGTTTGGACTTGCTTTATCTTTTGGGTTTCCTGTAGAGCTATCCTATTTACTGTTGAGCTTATGGATTACCAGTTGACCTTCGGATTTGCTGTCGCTGTTGCCCTTTCGGATTTGCTTTTCCACTTTCAGATTAGTTGATTCTATTGGAATACATTTTTATGTAAGTTTTATGTTAGTTGGTTTACGTCAGCTGTCATGACAGCCTTATTAAGATGTTATAAAATGGAAAATGTGATTTAAAATCTTAAATAAAAAAAATGTATAAAGCTGAAATTGGCCCGGTTTGTGCGAGAGAAAGGTCAGCCAGAGAAAACATCTCCCTGTCATCACAACATTGACCCTATTATTAGTCCTCCCTCTTCACCAAATAAAGGAATTAAGTACATGCAAATTGGGAGGGGGAATCTTGTTTTCCTGCTTTACATGCATACATGTAGTATATTCATATAATTTAGTATTGTGTAATGTAAAGTGAATACAACTAATCAGATTCAGAGTCCAATTTATTTATATAGCACTTTTTACAAACGTCTCAAATCTGCTTTACAATATTATATCTTAAAAGGCCAATTCGTTTAAAATCAGTGGAAAGGGAAAAACTCCTTGAATATAGAAGGAGGAAACCTTGGGAGGACCTAGACTCAAAAAGGGACTCATCCTCCATGAGTGGCCTTGATGTTAATAGAAATAATTAAGTTGTAGTAATAGTAAAATTAAGTAAATTGCGCAATTTAAATCAATATTAGAATGAAAATTTGTAATAAAATTCAAAATAAATAGCAAAAGAGATTTAAGATAAGACTATTGGAGGCACATCATCTTTGAATTACTAAGTGATGGAGGGAGTTACTGCACTCTGGTGAGACCCGGGCATGGTTGTGCATAATGTTGGAATTGTTAGGGAATTATTAGGAATTAATACATTTCTCATTTATGAAAGGGGAAATACAAATGTGTACACAACTACGCACTGCAGTGATATTTTTCGTCATTTCTGGCACACTGTGCAAACCACTCAGTGTCATGTGCAGAGTTTCTCTAAAAATATTTTCCCCTGTTGCCTCTATGGCACGGTTAGACTGTTTAACATGCACAACACGGTGAGGTCAAAACAGGGACTTGTACCAGATGGCAGAGGGCTCTAATTTAGGGCAATTTACTTTAACTACCGGCGATTTCTGCCCATTTAAAAGTTAATTAACATTTTACTGTCATTAAAACTTCCATCAGTCTAAATATGCTTGTCACATCTAATGATGAACGGGTGCACACGTCTAAAGCAGAGGTACTCAGACATGGAAAATGTATGACAAGACGATTCACCGTCTGTGTACCAGACATCTAAGGGAGGACACAATACACCGGAGGTAATAGCAGACCCTAATCATGTGTACTCTACTACTCATCATCCTCAGGTTCAGACCATTAGCTAGGGTAATACTGTACTGGTTTAATGGGTCCCTGATTACAAATCACTGCTAATGCAGGCTGCAACCCAGGAAAAAATGTACTGTGAGATTTCATAGTACAACTATAAATTGATTGACAGTTTTAATGTAAACTTTCACAGTTTGGCCATAAAGTTTACAGTTTTACTATGATTTTTTTTATGGCAATTTGGCAACTTTGTGGTTCTACTGTCAAATTTCATGGAAACTCTCAAGCAAAAGTCTTAGAGCACAAAAATTAAGATAGTCAACACGACAACACATTTCACATCAGGTCGCTACACCAGTTTTAACATTGTGGTGAATGCTGCCATCTGGTGGTACGGAGCAGGATAACGTAAGCTCGTGCATTACTTAACGAATCCTTCAGGGATTAATATAAAAACGGTTCTACTCATATATTATGGTAAATCCTAGGCATTAGTACTCAGTAGGTTCTGCTATAGAACTGACTCATTAAATACTCATCGTAATACTCTATACTGCATGCACTACTCTCAGAACTGAGGGGATATTTCATTGAGATATTCCATTTTGAAGTATCCTCTAATTTTTGTGAACAGTATATTATCTGCTTAAAAGTTTGTTTACACATTTTAAACATATAAGGTTCTGTTGTAATTAAAAATATTTTTGTGGTGTTTCTGTAATAATTTGGAGGTATAACTTAATTTATCACATGTATGAAATGTGCATGCCATAACAGCCAAGCCTTGTAGTAAATTAAATTTAAATTAATAGCAGTAAGTGCAGTTTAGCAGTGAATAATCACAGACGTAGAGAGACCTGTGGTAAAGTACTTCAGAATTATATACATTACACATGTGGTGAAACGTTCCAAAACATTAGTTATACCATAGAAATACACAGTAGCCTTTTACAATCCTGCCGAATAACCACCGGGATTGGGGGGTGGGGGTGGATTGCTTAACAAATACAGGTATTTGTGCCATATTTAAGTCATTAGGATGTTTTGAAAGGTGTCCTACTTTTGAATTTCTTTTCTGAAACGGGACATATTTGAATGAATAACACAATGAATAATTCTGCCCATACAAATCAATTCGGTATGTTACAGAAATTTGAATCTGTGCCCCATGAATTCAGGCTGGACCAATCTAAAGTGGTGTTAAAATGAGAAATAATATATTCTTATTCAAATTAAAAGTACAAGAAAGCAAATATAATACTACAGTCATTCTGATCACTGAGGCTGGACAACGTAGGGCCTAGGTGTAAGCATCCTCATTGTAGGTCTGAGTAAAGGGTCCCAAATTCCGAATTTTTATCCCTCAGACATTATGTTGAGTTGTGTCACTGGATTGCACCCACAGTAATAGTTTAAGTCATATGTTTTGCCATCTGATTAACCTTTAAACCAGGGTGCTACTGTGCTAAAAGTTTCTTATGCTATGGTTGCTATTTGTTTTTATTCATGTTAAATAACAAACTACTGTACCATGACTAAGTTTCAACCACAATGGCATTGCTGTAGGTACGAATTGGTTTAATTTAAATTGTGCCCCTTTGATTAGTCCCCATTTAAAGCATTTTCACGTAATACTGCGAACAGAAGATAAAACATATACAACAACAAATTACATTTATGAAAGATAGTGTTTAAATTATTTGTAACATAAAACTGTTTTAAAATTATGTGTGTAATATTACTTATAAATAACTGGACCAATTGTTCATTTTTATTAAAACAATACATTAAAGCAACAGCTGACAAATGGCTGTTGCATTAGTGTTTTTTTATCTTAGGTCAGGACTTTATAAACCCATGTTGCCATTCGTACCTGTTCAGTCTCACATGTAAGTCGACGTAGCTGCACAAATCAAAAGATTCACTTTTTTATT
>JAUZSU010173510.1:0-12999 GCA_034780255.1 Parotocinclus maculicauda | reverse complement strand
CACACACTCACACACTCACACACTCACACACTCACACACTCACACACTCACACACTCACACACTCACACACTCACACTCACGTTTCTCTTTAACTCCCGTCTCTGCTTGTGGATCCAAAGCATTGATTGGCTGTTAAAGTGACCAACTGTTTATGCCACAATGTCCAGAAATATAATTTATTTTCCTATAATAATTTATTTTCATTATAAAAACCCAGTCATTAAAGCAACTAGACAGTGATCAGACAAACATTATATGTTAAATCATCTAACAAAAGTTCGAACAATAAGTGACATTTACCATTAGATTTTCTTACATCCACTCTAAAACCTTTTAAAAATTTCAATAGCTTTGATCACTATAAGTCAGTACCTTCAACACCAACAAACTCTGTCTCCCTGCCCACTAGCATTAGACTGCAGACTCCACATCTCTACTGACAAACTTCCTTTCACTGGCAGGTGTGCTCCTTAATAAGCTGCACATGTAAAATGAAGGAATAACAAAGACTGAATTTTTATCAGCCTAATAAATCATATCCGCCGTCTCTCTCTCGCACTCCCAGCCCCCTTCTCTCCTCTTCTTTCTCTTTAAGTTTCATTCATTTTACATGTTTTCACCGATCCATCAGAGGACAGAAGGAATGAGAGAGCAAAAGGAGAGAATAAGTGTGACTTTTATTTATTTCCTTATGCCTTCATTTATCCATCATGCTGCTTTATGGGTGGCTAGGCGGAGGTGACATGCATGCATGCGGGCTGAGTAAAAGATGGACTCGGCATGGCGGCTGTTACACACACCCTTTTTGCCCCAACGCTAAAAAACCCAAAGATTTATTCTCACCAGGTACCATTTAGCATTTTAGACAAGTCAGCAGGAGAATGAAATTACAGAACTCAAGAAAATCTGCAAAAGTTATTCAGCATGAGAGAGAAGCATTCAGCCGTAGTTCACATACTTTGTAAAAACTTAAAATGCCACAACGAGGTGATATCTGGGTATGGGTATGGGTATGGCCTGTCATCATAAGGGTGAACAGCCTGGTTTGGGGGCAGCCATGTAATAAACACTGTTCTATTATAGCGCAGGGTGAAACGTTTTCAAGAGACAAAGTCATTTTTCCTCTCCCTCTCTTGCATGCATACACACAAACACACACACACACACCTCGACTTCTCATTCCTCTCGTTCTCTGACAGTACTTTGTCTCTCTAATGAGTGAGAAGAGAAATGGAAGAAGGGAAAAATCATGGAAGAAACACTAGAAGATAGGGAAGGCTGAGGGAAGAGGAAAAGCCATTTATAGGGACAACTTCAGCGCCTCGTCAATTTGCCATTCCTAAATATACAGTACTTGTGTCAATACGGTGCTGCTTAAAAGTTTGTGAACCTATATTTTTGCATAAATATGGCCAAAAATTTCACAAGTTCTAAAAACATACACAAAACCAATTTAAAAACAGAGACAAACTATTACACTTGATTACTATTGAGAAAAATATACAACATATGGCAAAAGTACTTTTGCTTTTGGTAGTTGGTCAAAAGTCAGATTTAACTTTTTTTTTTTTTTTTACAATGGAGCATCATCTCAAAGCAGCTTTAAAATTTTCTGGTATATTCTATTATCCAAGGTCAATCCCAAACTGAACAAGCCTAGGGTAACAGTGATGATGGCATACCATTCTCAGTCAACCAAAGAAGGAGAGGGAGTTACTGCCCTCTGTGGTAGTATTTGGTGTAATACCCTTGTGCTGCAATGAATGCGACAAAACGTTTTAGATAACTGTTAAGCAGTCCTGCATATTTGCATGACAAAGTAACCCATTCCTTCATACAGCTTTAGCTCTGGAATGTTGGTGGCCTTCCTTTACGTAAACTTCAGGTCTTTCAATATTTTTTCTATTGTATTATGGTCAGGACTAACATTTACCAATTACTGTACTTTAACCATTTTTTAGTAGAACAGCTTGTCTACTTAAGCTGCCTTGCTTCTTGACTCATTGTCTCTTGGGATTCTATTTACTGACATATGTCCTTTACAATTTGCTGGATTGCTCAGAATTCATTGATGCCATTGATTAGAAATACCACTGTCGATAAGACGTTCTGGCTTAGATACAGCAAATCAGGTCATGTATAATGACATATAGCAAAGGCCAGAAGTATAAAAAATATATACAAAATTCCCCAAGGGTTCACAACCTTTAAAGCACCACTGTATATGTAGTCCAGGTATGTAATCACAATCAATTATTTTTCTTCAGTATCTGCCTCATCCTTTACTTTGCTGCAGTGAAATTCAGCCAATTCACTCAAACAGGTGTACGGTATAAGGTGGTAATCTTGGGTGCCAGGGCAACACATGGCATTACAAACACCAAATTCATTCAAATTCAGGTAGCAGAAAAACCTAGAACTTAAACACCCTTAAGATCCAAGCCTGCACCAAACATTTTTAGACTAAGAAATCACCCATTTTTGATTCTTTTCTCACTCGTTTCCTTGCAGAAAAAAAGATAACCCTCTTTACAAGTGTTGATCTGTACATAATAAATGGGTTAATTGTGAAACAACCTTAGCTGGCATCTTTGATTGTTTTATACCAATTTTAGTCTTGCAGAAGCCACTTGTTCTACATCTAAGCTTTCTTGCTATAACACACCATTGCATAAAATAACACCCAAATATGCCAGTAAAAACTACAAAAAACATCTGACTGGAATTCTCTGAATCAATTACACCAGTTCCTGGAACCAGGAAAGAATAAAGGACCTGATTATATAGGGTCCTGACATGGATGGGACCCCCAAAAGGGACAGAATATTTGCTTTTTTAATGCTCTGAGAAAGAACCCACAGACAGCATATGCAAAGGTATTAAAGCCTAGTGGAAAGTCCCTGGTGGGGGTAAGTATTAAAGCAAACATTAAAATGGCACACGTCCCATGGAATCACAAGTATGACAGGCTAAAATTTATATTTACTGTAAATGTTAGAAGCTGATGTTGCTAAAAACCAAAAAACACAATGTAACAAAACGAGATAAAGAAAGAAAAAGAAAGAAGACATGTTATACATATATTGGGACTGTGGAAGCCCTGCAGTTAAGGTACTGGATTGTGGACCTGATAGCCCAGGGTTCAATTCCCACATCTGCCAAGCTGCCACAGTTGTGGTCCTTAAGCAAGACCCTTGATCCACCATTGCTTGAGTTGTAAGACTGTAAGTCGCTCTGGATAAGGGTGTCTGCTAAATGCCGTAAATGTAAATATAGGTACAGTCTTCAGCATTAGTGTATCAGTGGGAAACAAAACATTTTAGGTTGATCTAAACTGATTAACTGGAACAGACATGGCTAAAAGTAGCAAAGGTACAACCATCTTAAATGGCATAACGACAAATCCACTCTAACTTGCATTTTCTAAACCAGTACCAAAAGTTAGAGCCAAGAATTTTGAACTCGGTGCTAATTTTCTCCTGGCAGTTTCTTCAAAATATGGTTGGTACTGTGCCTGGAAGGTTCTATTCAATACAACATCTTGCTTAACATGCACTCTCACACCCGGAGAGTCCACAATGCTTCAAACCTTTCCTGACAGCAGCCTATTTGAAATGAGTATCGATTTTACTATCCTTTATACATACAATAGTCAATACAAAGGTTTTACTCTTTCAGTCTTTATCCCAAGGCAAGTGTAAGCACACAAATCTCCACTATTGTCTGCTTCCACAAATAGTTATCATCCACACACACTTACTAATGACCGAACCTTAAGTATGTGTGTGTGTACACACATTGGACTATGACGATCTTGGGTGTGCAGCAGTGTGATTTATTGTTTCAGCTGGACTGTACATCTGCCATTTAAGGCAGGATTGTGTATGTGTAGGGGGATGATGCATTTAGAACCCGGTATGTACTGTATGTGTATGAGTTTGTAGGATTACTTGGTTGGCTTGAAGTCACTTTTTCACACAGCACCCATCTGTATTGCAGTCAGAGTTATTTGGGCTTCCATGGGGATGACAAATTTTGCTTGTCAAAAAGCGAGTGCCTTCCATACCAACCCCTTATGGAGTTATTCACAACGCTGTTCTGCCTTACCTGCTGTTTAATGACACACATGCAGAACACTGCTAACATGTTGAGCGGTATTTGCCAAAACTAAGTCAGTGGTCCCTGTCAGGACCCTTTTATTTATGTGTGTTCTTGCAAGTGTGCTTGTGTGTGTGGCAGGGATCTGTCAGTGGCCTATTAAGGGAAAGATTGAGACCCCACTCGGTGCAGACTCACTCAACCAACACAACCTGCTGGGCTTTACAATCAGACCAGGGGACTCATCCATCGCCTGCTGACAACTCGGCTCTGAGCCTGTGCAAAATGCACTGCCGATTATTTTCTCAGCTTACTTCGGCTCCAACCAGAGACATGAGCTCCCACCTTTATCTAGCTCTCTCTGTCATGAACAAGATCATTCTTCTGACACATTCCCATGCTTTTTTCTGGCTGTACAGAGCAAGCTGGAGCTCTATAGCTCTCTGATCTGAAACTGACATATGGCAGTACACACTCATGCAACGCTTCATTTGGAATTATATGCTATTACTGGGTAAAACCTTCTTTTGCTCTCAAATCAGACAGTTCTTGGTGGCTTTGCTTGGCATGGTATTCCACAAGATGTTACAAGATATTAGCTTCCTTTTAGATTCTGCTCCAACTGACAAGATGGCTTTACACAATTCCTGCACACATTAGTCATACTTTCATGCTATATATCCCAAAGGTGTTTAATTAAGTACATACTGGGAGTGTTGAAGAAGGCTGAACTCATTGTCATGTTCATGAGATGTTCTTCAGGCACCTTTAACTTATGGTGTTGGCGGTAACCACTGGAAGAAGGGTAAACTGTGGCCATGAAGGATTGCACATGGTCAGCAACAATACTGTCACATTCAAATGAAGATGCATCGGTATGAAAGACATTTCCCACACCATTATACCTCCTCCATCAGACTGGATTGTTGACGCAATGTAGGGTAGGTCCAAGAATTCATGCTGCTGTGACAAAACTGTGATTACAAATGCTCCAAATTAAATCATTTCAAGACGTAAAATCTTTGTTCCTTAAAACAATGTCAGATTTTAAAGCCATGCCTTCTAGACACAGAATATTGACTGAGAATGCAGAGAAAAGTCTTCATTCATAAGCATTACAGTGTTTTCAGACATCTTGGTGTAACAAACTCAAGACATCTTTTCTAAATCTACCAAGACATCTTAAGATACAGCTGGGTATGTATAGCATCTGTGAGCTTCAGCAGAAATCGAGATTCATCAGACCAGACTACAGGCAGTCCCCATTTTATGATGGTCAGGATTACGAGTTTGAGACATTACGATGAGAATTCGATCCTATCACAAAACATAAATACATATTTAGCAAAAAAAAAAATTTTAAATAAAAAAAAAACATTTTAAATTTAGAATTTATGTTTGGAATCATATTTTTCCCCCGGGGCAAGTGATATGACTACGATGTTAAACTAAACTAAAAATTTTTTGTGGGCATTTTTGTTTTTCACTTTCAAACCATTATTCAATAAATTACAGCAATTGTAACTATGCATCACTTTACTGTTACATAATACTTTTGTTAATGACTTTGCCCAACTGTAGGTTAATGTAGGTGTTTCAAATACACTGCTCACAAAAATAAGAGGATAATTCATTAGGGGATATTTCAGTTTAAAATATACCCTAACTTTTAGGAGCAGTATATATTTATGGTAAGCTACGCTGTGATATATAAAATATATTAAACTCCTCGGTTTATGATACTTTCATATATGAGACAGAACTGGAAGCAGTTGTAGCCCATCCGCATGAAGGTTTGACATGATGTGCATTCTGGAGATGGCTTCTGCTCATCACAATTGTACAGATGATAACAGCAGCCCAAAAGTTTCTGGCCATACTCCACTGACATCTCTTAACAACAAGTCTTTATCTTATGCAGAATTTCTACACATTTAAAAGTGTATCCAGTGTGAAAATCCTAGGAGATAAGCAATTCTAGCTCTAATAAAACCATGCAGCAACAAACATGCCAGGATCAAAATCACTGAGATCCCACTTTTCCCCATTCTGAAGACTGATGTGAACATGACCTGAACCTGCTGGCATGCATCTACATGACTTTGTATATTGCACTGCTGCCACACAATTTGTTAACAAGAAGGTTTTCAGGTGTTTCTAATAAACTGCTACGTGGTCCTGTGTGTCTACATAACTAAAACTAACTTTTTTCCCATGGATAACGCTTGCTCGTAATTTGGTCTTCTTATACCTTAATACTTCAATATTTGTCTGGTAAACAATAAGGCTCTAAAGAAGGCCATCAGTAACATATCCAATCACTTTGCCTATTTCTAATTGTACATGAAAAAACTATAACATATAAGCTTATTTTACTCCTTCCAAAATGCTCCAAAACTTCCATTGCGGCTGTGGCAGGGAAGCAGGGACACCCCGTAGAAGGTATCGGCTTAGGGATTGTCAAGACATGTTATCTCCCATTTTCTGATCCCCTCTTCAAATTTGACAACTAATTCCAGCTAACTGCACTCCCATTCTTTACTCTGGCATCTCTGTCACATCATTAATCTTATTATTGACAGCAAGAGACCCCCTACTCCAGCTACAATCCCCCTGGGGCTCATCTTCTGATTCCCACTGGGGTTGCAGTGCTGTGATTTAAGCGCTCACTTTGGTAAACCAGAAATAGCTGGCATTGGTCAAAATAACATCACAACGAAGAGTGGAAGTTTACAACCAACATAGTGAAGCAACTGGTCACAAAGAATGGAATGGTTCCATTATGCTACTGAAATCCACAAAGCACAATAATACACACACTGGACTTCTTATCCTAACAGTTTTCGTACTTTTCAGGGAGTGCCAGGAACATGGCTGGAATCTTACATTTACGGCAATTAGCAAACGCTCTTATCCAGAGCGACTCACAACTAATACAGTCTTAAAACAGAATTGTTTCAGAAATCAATCGCCACAATCAGATTCCTCAATATCTAAAAATACATGCCAAATACAGAATTACGGTAAATACATGAAAGGCTTAAACTTTGGTTTCTAACAGACCTTTCTTCTGTGCTCCTATTAATTTCAAATTAAAAGCAGTACCTTGCACCTTGATAATAAGTTAACTGTAGGTCTGCAATTAATTGTATAACGTACTATGGATCAGGGCTGTACAAGTCTAGTGTTCAAATCCTACCTCTGCCAAGCTACCACTTTTGAGTCCTTGAACAAGGACCTTAACTCAAAATAATTTCTTACATTTATTTATTTGGAACTACACACTTACTTTCAGGACACCTGGTACATCATTATCTACCCATGCATGTAGGATCAGATCTTGATTTTCCAGTGTCATGGCTCCTCATTGGTGGAATGAGCTTCCAAAATTATTAACAAAGACCCAGTGTCTCTTTTCCTTTCCCAGAAGTCTGGAGACTCAGCTCTTCAGAAAGTAACTAGGATAAAGCCTCTTCTATCCACTCCTACGTTGTAGCACATCCTCTGCTCTTTGTGTCAAATTTATTTCTAGGCTCTCTGCAGGTATCACTATAACATGAGCACTTTGTGTCAAACTGAGGCTTTTTTTAGCCTCTGTATAGCAGTAAAATTAACATGTAATGAATACTTATAGATCGAGTATTTGCAAAGCGTACAAAGTTTGAATTAAGATTGTGCTTAGGGTCACAAAAAAGCAACATGTTTAACCTTGTCATAGGGCTTAGTTTAGCTCCAAGCTCTCAATGAACCAGAGGTCAAGATTTGGCAAGAGCCTATAATTTAACCAACAGCACATGCTAATAGCCCTATAATCACATATGACTTTAAAATCTTGCAGGTGTTTCAAACCCAGGAAAACACACTACTGTCCCCTCTCCCTTTCATGACATACCAGCACCTCATACTTCCTTTTTTTGATTACAACAGCACTCATGCCAGCAGCTGTGTAAGTTCTAATTGGTCCCTTTGTGCAGCAAGGGGGCACTGAGGAGGCACTAAAGAGAAACATGCATCTGCTAAGAGTGGGCATAAGAGAGAGTACCTTACCACTGGAACAGCTGCCCTCAAAGTCATCATGCTATATGTGAGGTTATTAAGATCTTGTGGGCCCATGACCTAGTACAAAAGGCTCTCGGGATTCCCTAGATATTTCAGAAAATGATGTTCATTTAGTACCATTAACCAAGGAAGGCAAAGACCACAACCTTCTTAAAAGATGCCAGACATCTCTTACTTGATTGGGCGATCCAAAAGTTCAGCATCAATTCCATACAGTGATGGATACCACTTGAATTTCCCACCTAACATGGTACATGCAAATCTGTAAGTCTTTGAATTAGTACAACCCCAAAAGTAAATGAAAAAAGTATCAAGCCAAAATATTTTTTTGTCTGGTCAGCTAAAAGGCATTTGTTTTAAATGGTTCATTTCTGCATTTTAGACCTGCAACGCATTTTAAAAAATTCGAACAGTAAAGCATTTAGCACTTTATAATATTGCTGTTAATTCTGACAAAACTTAAAGGACATTTTGATACAGCGCAATTAAGTGATTTCTGGATATAGTTTGTCCCTTTTTTTCCTGAAGACATGTCTTTAGATGAGCAACAGTACACGGTTGTCATTGTCACATTTTTTTCTTTTCAAAATTCTTCACTCGATCTCTATTTGGGACAGGCCAATACCCATCAACTCTTGTTGCACAGCCTTAGTAATGTGTTCAGCATGTGGTTTTGCACTGTCCTTTTAAAAAATGCAAGAATGTCTCTGGAAAAAGGTTGCCTTAAACAATGTACGTTCTTCAAAAATCTTAATGTACTTTTCTACATTAATGCTGCCATCACAAAAGTGTTAAGTATCTTTGCTTAGGGTCCTGACACAGCCCCGTACCTGATACACACTGTTTTTTTTACTTGCAGCACACAGCAATTTTTTTATTTAAAAAAAATTCTGAACACAATATACATTTCCACTGGATGATGGTCCATCCCAGAGTCTAGAGAAGTTAACATCGCTTCTGTTCATGGCTAACATATGGTTTCCTTTTTGCACAGGAAAGTTTTAACAGGTGTTTGTGAATGCAACTCAATACTGTAGTGCTTTATATATGTTTTATAAAATAATCTTTTGCCAAGGTGGTTATAGCAGTTATTGACAAATGTCGGTTCTTGATCCAGTTCTGTCTGTGGGATTAAAGATCACGGTGTCTAGTTTAAGCTTGCACTCTTGGCCTTTATGCGCTGAAGTCCTCCTGATTACTTGAATCGTTTATGTATGTATGTATGTATTGTATGTACTACAGAGGAAGAAATATGTAAATGTCTTCCAATCTTTTTTGAGAAAAACATTTGTTCACAACCTGGAGATCCTCTGCATCTTTGCTCCTCAGAGTCAGCCTTTTGTGGAAACTCCTTTTATACCAAATCATAATCATATTCACCTGTTGACATTACCTGTTTGAAATCACTACACTTTTTTCTAACTTTTTGTAAATGTGTTGCAGGCCTGGAATGCAGGAATAAATATATATTAAGACATTATATTATGTTGACCAGACAAAACATGAAAAATATTGGCATCATATTATCAATTAAATAAATGTCAATGCAAATTTAAAAAACACTGCATGTTTTCTATTTTTGTATTATCAGTGCTGTCTGTTTTTCTCTGATTTGGGTAATCCGTTGCTAAATAGTAAAAGCACCTTATGGCACACTGTCAAACAGTGAACATCATTACTAGGAAAGGGATAGGGAAATAAACACAAGCAATAACTTCAGTAATTAATACTTAATGAGTGATAAAGCAAATGCTAAAACTGCAGATGTTTCTAAATGCACAGATAAACCAGAGGGATAAAACACACAAGAGAAATCACAAGACAATAACTGAATCAATTCATGCCCATACCACAAGTAAACATTTGAATAAGAAACTAACTTCGCTTTTACACTTTTCCAAGTTTCATACAAATTAAATGTGAGAATTACGAGAGTATTTACACCACTAATAATCCCGAGCAAAAAATAATCCAACCAAAATTTGCTAAATATTTTTCTCTTACTGATCCTAACAATAAATCATCGGTCAGAAAATTATGAGAAAAGACACTCCCGAGGCCGGTGTCACCATTTGCTCATTGCTGCCGTGAACTGTTTTTGGTTCCATCAATTACCATCTATTTTTAAATGGATCTGCTTAAATTAGTCATTAGTTGGTAACCTGCCTCAGTCATGGCTTCACACCAGGCTCATGTTTTGACCTTGTCAAGAGTCCAGATTTGAACTTTATAGATAATATTAGATCTCAAATAAAACAAACTGATTGGAAAATATTTTTCATCCGCTTGTCTGTTTGAAGCCATCAGCACTGGATAAATCAACACTGATATTTTTCAGTTGTGGGTTTGGACTATTATTATTATTATTATTATTATTATTATTATTATGTTTTTGCTCTGGAGTGTACATACTGAAAATGGTACAGTTTGTGCCATGTTAGTGACAGTGACTCAACTAAGTAACCCAAGACCTGAGACCTCGGGCTGGTCATTAATATCTACAAACTCATTAAATGAAGTATGCCATGAAATAGGATCTGGGAAGGGATGAGCGCGACTGTGGCTAGGGAGAATATCCAACCTCAAAATAGTCCAAGGAGCATTTACCCCCAAAGGAGCTACATAAAGTGTCTTACTGCAGTATCCAGTACAACCTGTCCCATCACAATTTGGTTTCATAATATAAAAAGAAAAAGGTTTTTCAGCATTGTTCTTTTTTTTGCAAATATTACATACTGCTGGAGATTTTAATAATTTGTGACACAGCAAGGCTTCCATCTATTGCAAATCTCCAGCATGATAAGGTTTCTCAAACCTTAACTTTTACTCAAACTCATTGGAGGAAAACACACTTAACTTGTGTTCCCTTCTAGGCAGTTTCATAACATTCTCTGGTTGTTTTAAATGCTGTATTCACACAAAAAAACTCTTATTTTCGTAGAATACATTTACATCAATTGAATACCACACTTTAATCACACTGCTACTGTGAGATGAATTAATCAGGCTACTTAACAACACAGACATTTTACCTAATCCCTTTTTACCCAACTTCCCCATTGCACAAATTATTCTGGAGCTTTTGACTCCATTGTGTACAAATAACAGTTCATTTATTATTCACTCAGGGTGATTGTACTGAAGTTGTGCAGAAATGCAATAAAATACAAACAGGTTTACTGCTTCAGGCACAGCAGGGCAATTCAATTAATTCAGAGTGAGGGGCAGATTACAAAAAACAATATCACGTGAGAAGCCAGCACCACAAGGTTTTTGCTCCGTTCATGTGTACCAGAGACCAGTAACGTAAACAATATATAAGTTCAGCCAGATTAAACAGAGACTCAACAAGGGTATGTGAACCAGTTTATATATACTGCTCACAAAAGGTAAAAAATGGGGTATATTTCAACATATAATATAATGAATTAAATATCCCCTAATCTTCATGAACAATGTAGCTATAAGTGAGGTAATGGGGAAACAATAAATCAGTTACTACTTACAATAGTGCAGATACATACACTTACAAATGCTGTTTACAGCTTGTTACAAGTATCCCAAAGTCATTCACATTAACATGGGAAAACTTGCACAAATAAGTGTCTAAACACATCAACCAAGTTATTACAGCCTCTAGTCCAAATGTGAGCTAATGAGCAACCGAAGCACACAGCTGGTAAGGTAGTCGCAAGCACACACACACGCAAGCAAGCACACACACATACACGCACACATACGCGCACACATACACACACACGCACGCACGCGCACACGCACGCGCACACGCACGCGCAAGCACACACACGCAAGCACACACACGCAAGCACACACACTGTAATTTGCTATTGAGGTGACCATCTACTTAAGGCCAGAATTAAAAGAGATTTTCCTATTATAATTTATTAACATCTTGTAGACCTTATTTATAAAATAAAACGGACGTTGACGTTAATTGTTTGCATGTTTGTCACACTTAAGTATTTCGGAACATCAAACCAATTTAAATAGCAGTCAAAGCCATTGCCTGACTGGGACCCAACGTGCGAACTAATCGCGAGAGGGCGCTACGGGGCAGACGTGCAGAGAGCACGATTTGGGACGTCTCCTAAGTGGCAAGGCACGGAAGTGGTCCGAACGCCAGAGGGCGAGCGTGAGCTCGGACGCGCATGTAGCGCGGGCGCGAATAAATTGCAGAAGACGCAGAAGCGTCAAAAGGCGAGCATATAAGCTCAGGGCGCGCTTGTAGCGCGAATGCAAATTAAACGCAAAAGAAAACGAGTATGAAGTCGGGCGCGCGAGGAGCTCGGGAGCACATTTAGCACGAGTAAGCCGAGCCGGGGCGTGTCCCATTCAGGACGGGCAGCCGGCTGGAGTGAGGCTTGTTAAGTTCCGACGACGGAGGAGCATGAGCTCAGGCATGCGAGGAGCGCACCAGTACAGGACGGGAGACCCTCAAAGTGCCCCTAAAATACTAAATACCTTGGGGGTTCCCCCCGTACGCGTCCACTGGCACTAAAAGCCCCCGGACATGGACGTGAGCGTGCCAGTGGTCGAGCGCACGTAGTGAATGGAGACGACCTGGCACCGAACAGCGCTAAAACCCAGACCTAAATAACAGGAGAAGCAGCTGTTCAGAATCAGGTCGTAAATTGGACACTGGATATAAACCGCCTCACCGATAGCTCTGTAATGGCCACCGGCGAGGACAACCTAACGCTCCGGGGCGTAGGTTGGAACCCTAACAGAAGGTGTTTATTATTGAGGGAGAAAAAAATCCAAACCTACATGGCCCTGTGTGAAAAAGTGATTGCCCCCCTTTGTTAAAACATACTATACCT
>JAUZSU010173509.1:0-24758 GCA_034780255.1 Parotocinclus maculicauda | reverse complement strand
GAGAGTGTGTGAGAGTGTGTGTGAGTGTGTGTGAGTGTGTGTGAGAGTGTGTGAGTGTGTGAGTGTGTGTGAGTGTGTGTGTGTGTGAGTGTGTGAGTGTGTGTGTGAGTGTGTGTGTGAGTGTGTGAGTGTGTGAGTGTGTGTGAGTGTGTGAGTGTGTGTGTGTGTGTATCTTTAATAGAATAAATACTGGTTGTATAGCAACAACAACGTCACATATACAGTGATTACAGATTGCTCTAATGTGTCTGGAGATCATTAAATGATTCCACACTGCCCATGATCTGCCTTTTAATTACGTTCTAATCTTATTAATTTCCAAATTGTTTTGAAGTGCCACAGACTCACTCTCCAGTGCTCCATGCTACCCTCTTCCGTGCTACCACTCAAGCTATCTGTTCTGATCATTGCTGTCTGGCATAGCAGTTTTCTATTTAAATTCTCTTTTCCCAGAAAATGAAAAGCAATGTTGATGATATTAGGAAGTTGGGTTGGGTACATCTCTAGTAAGCATAGATTAAGTTTACCAACCAGAGAAATGCTTAATACTGCAATTAAAGTATATCTATATCTAAATGAGTCCAAATAGCATTGTATATCATTGTATCATTGTATTTATTGAATTGTAATTTGCAAATCCTGGAATTTCATTATCAATAGCCATCTATTTGAGTAGTAGGTACATATAACCACTTGAGCATAAGCCACTCAATCACAGTAGATTGTACAGATGTACGCTTGCAGGAAAGGGTACTGTGTGATTGTGTTTCGAATCATATATAAAATCCAGTATGTGCACCTACATAATACAGTTCAGTTCAAATGGAATGAAAAATATTTGAAATCTTTACAGTTATGAAAACTGCATCGATCCATTTTTTTTCCTCCAAGGTGTTTTTTTATCCTAATGCGGTACTGAAATTCGTCTCTCTGAATGTAATTTGTCTTTGTCACAAGGCTCTGAGAGGCTTAATATTTTTCTATTAGGCACCAACTATTAATTAAATAGTCACTAGGGAAGTGTATAAGGTAGGGAAGTGCTACCTGATTGTTTTGTAAACTGAGAACTATAAAAAAAAAAATACAATATATATATATATATATATATAAATATATAGTTTTTTTTAATTTTTATTAGGAGTCTTCAACCTTTCTCTACATGCACATCATCTACCCTCATACAAATTATATATTTGATCCTAACTGGTATTTCCATAGATTTTTTTTTAAATTACTGTAGCTGATATCTAATTCTGTCAGCATCTAAAAATGAAAACATTCTGCGATTAAAAAAAATATTGCATTTTCATAAAGGCCAGCCAAATATGTTACAAACCAAGGCAATTTTTTCTACGTTTTCATATATTTTAGGAAGCAAGTCCAGGGCTGCGTACTGCTGTAGTAATATGTATGTAAAATATTAATGGCATTTTGATTCTGTATTGATTTTGAAACAATATGTAACGTGGTAGTGTGTGCTCTATTATGTGCAGTACATTGATTTACTCAACCACTCTTTACTTCACACAATTACGCTCTCACTCTGTCACACAGGCAAACATTTATGGAATTAGAAACTGCCTTTATGCGACAGCACAACGTATTTGCTGTTGTATTTATGACAAAAGAGTTTATTTCTGAATACAGCAGGGATCTGACTGAGAAGCTGTAAGAAACGATTTATCTCTGGTGGCTGCGCTGCAAATACACAGGGTTTTTTCCTCCCCTTGTTTCTTCAATTTGCTGCCCTTTAAAGATGCATTGCCTCTTACTTGTTTCTCTCCCTGTAGTATGCCAGATTTCTACCACAAATACAAACTAGTTCCCAATTAGAAAGGATAATAACCTTATGGGACGATGGACATATATGAAATGTTTGTTGTCCATACAAATGTGGTGCACCCTCAAGTGGATGACTAATGCGTTGCTGATTACTCTCCTGAATGAGCTGTCAGATTAAATACAAATATTATAGTTTTGTACTGGAATTGCAAGTAAATGAAGAGCTCACCACGTGTTTTGTACATGCTTCAGAGTTTGGCCAGCTGCTGTTGAGCTGGTGTTATTCTACAGTGAACCAGGTTTAATCTTTGTTGGCATGAAGCAATGCTGCTATCATTGGATGCTTAACTAGTTTTGCTATTTAAAAAAAAAACAGGGTTTAGGACAGATGTACAATACAAGCCCCTTCTCAATGATCAGCTGTTGTTTATAGCATGAAGATGAATATTGTGATAAAATGCATACCCACCCCCACAGCTTCATGAAGTGTCAGATTGCCTCTCTGGGGTCAATGCAGAGGATTCACTGGGCTTGACAAGACAGCGCTCTCTCTCTTTCTGTCTTATCTCTTTTTTTCTCCCTTATAGGAAATGCATGCTTTTAGCCCTAAAAGGAACATGAGTAGATAAGACTGTTAATTTTGAGTGTGTTTAGATTGAATGAGTATTGTAAATCAGCTAGTTTGATCTTTTGGGAAAGCCATTATAGATATTAAGTTATTCATTCATGTCTGATTTCTGATATAAAGTTTGTAGCAGCCATGCATTACACAAATCAGATCTTTATAATCTGTAATTAAGTTTAACCTTTTTTACCATTAGTATTTCTAATGTTTCATTCATGCCTTTTGAAATATCACAGGTCGTTGCAGGCGGTGTCATGAATGAAAATGTTTGTCCCTGGCCAAAAAAAAGCATATACAGTCGATTCGTGTTAATTGGACCACGGTTAATGGGACCAGCCGCTTATTCGGACCAAATCCTAAAATACCCAAACAAATCCTATTATATATGTGTAATGTTATTCACTTATTTGGATCAAAATTCCGCTGAATCGGACCAAAGAACGTGTACAGTATGTAATACTCGTGAAGAAACTTTTCTTCTCTGGCATCTCTACCCGAAAACTCCCGAGTTTCTACCCAGCCCTCTACTGCCACCTACAGGTCTTTGCCTAACATTTCAATTTACTAAAAAAAAAAAAAAGCCACAAGTCGCCACTTAGTTACAGCAAAAGCACGTGAAATCACACTGGATAAGTTCTTCAAATACTGACTGGAATTTAGTAAGAACTTGTTTTTACAGTATTATGCTTTGCATGCTGAGTACCTATACATTGTGTTTTAGATCGTTTCGAAAAACTTGTTTGCAAATTTATTTTTTAATGAACCAAGTTCGTAAGCAACAGTAGTTCTTGTTTGTACATTTGCTTTACGTGAAAATCGCACAATAAAGGTTTAATAAACATTTAATATGTTACATAGCACGTCCCTTCTTGTAACATAGGGCATGTTTGTTTAATCGGACCAGCCGGTTATTAGGACCAAAATGGCAGTGTCCCGATGTGGTCCCATTAACCGGAATCGACAGTATATGACATACTGTAGATGATTAGACCCAAAAATTTCAAACTTGAATACTCTTTTGCACTGGTCTTCTTTCCAATCTTTTAGAGAAAAAATAAAGTGGTTTATTGGCTGGTACTGCTCCGAATATTCCTAATCCAGCTTCTTTAGGTTTTATAAGGGTCAACTTGGCATCTGGATGAAGCTGTTGCTTAAGGTCACAAAATACTGTAGCCTATAGCAGCTATTTTAGATTTTTTTTCCCCCATTTTTCAAAAATACTTCATACAAACGTTTTACAAATATAAAAATTGATCCTGTATTTTATAGTTGTATTTTAATAAAGAGAGACTTGAAAATAATCATATATTGTCATTTAAACCATGAATAAAACGAAAAGACGCGATATATCTAATCTAATGGTGGCCTAAGACTTTTGCACAGTACTGTATGTAGTGCGTAAGACAGAATCCCAAAAAAGTTTCAGTAATACACAAAGGCTGGAGCACATTTAGTCAAATTTCATCTTCACTATAACACCACCTCTACAGGGAACAAACAACACTGTATATATTCCTACGAATGGCCAGTGAAAAAAGGGAATTCCGAATTATGTTGTGCACAAAAATAATTAAATATCCCCTAATTTTGTAAATAAAGAGCTGGGTTTTTTTTTTTGTTTTCGTTTTTTTTCTTTCCCCTCCAGTTTTTTAAAATACTTCATACACGTCACAACATGATGGAGACATTTCTTTGAGATTCTGCTTCACGTTGACGCTATTGCACATGCAATTGTTACAGATTGTTCTGGTTCACTAGTCATGCTCGTTCTACTCAGATGTTCTATTGGATTCATGTTCAGTGATTGTAAAATGCCACCCAAGAGCTCATTGGCATTATCTCAACACCAATGCCAATGGTGCATTATCATTCTGGACAAAGGAAATAGATCTGTTGCATCCAGAGCATGTTGTGTGTAAATCCCAAGAGATCAGCAGTTATAGAAATACTCAAATCAGCCCCTCTGGCACCATTACTCATGCACTGGTCAAAATCACAAAGATCCCAATTTTTTTTGTGGGAAGATGATCAAATGCCTTTACAAAACAATTTGATGACCAAAGATGACCAAAAACTCGATTAAACGTTTATGGGGGCACTTAAATTGAGCAAGTCAAGCCAAGAATTCAGCAACATCACAAAATGCTCTTTGGAATATTGTGAAATCATGCTGGGAAACCGTGGAGTCCATGCCAGGTAGAGTGCATGCTGTTATTAGAGAAAATGGGGAACAAGCCAAATACTTAGATATGAACTTGTCACAACATTTGTGTGTGTGTGTGTGTAGCCCATTATTTATTTATTTGCTTAATTATCAGTATTGAACTGTACAAGGAAAATGTTTGCCAATTTTCCCCCTGCCCCATGGGAAGATGAAATTTTACTAAATAGCGCAGCTATAACCTCTGTCCTCTGTAATACTCCTGGCTTTTTAAGTAACTTCTCCTCCATGTACTTGACTGCCAAAATGGAGCTGGTGCCAGTTAAGTTGTTGGCAGTCTTTTCTGTCTGGACTTTTCAGACCGTCAAAAATGAGAAGAAACAGGGTCTCGCCATGCCATTCTTAAATATTTATGCAGTCCTATGGAGAAACCTTCCTATTTGGTAATGTAATGCACTAAAAAAAGGTTGTAAATCCAACTCACTTCATAGTGACAACCGATTCATTCTAGATTCCGCCCTATTCTACTTCAGCTACTCTACAGTTTAGCTGCCAGCAGTCCCTGGTACTAAAAAAACAAAAGTGAATCGAGTGCTTAGATAAGCATGTTCCAAATTGTAAGTTTCACTATGCCTTAAATTACAAATGGCAGAATTTATTTTTAAATGTTATTTTTTTATTGGGAAAGGTTAAACCTCTTGTTTTTATTAAAAGCATTGAAAGATGGAATTACAGATTAATGAGATGGTTCTTACTGTTATGCATGCAGCTGTACATTTCCATGTAATGAGACATGTTAACCAGCTTATCTGTTAAAAAGTACTTGCAGCCAGAGTGTGTGCTTAACAATCTAATCATAATCTAATTTTTGTTGTTATCTGATTATTCAAGGGGTCGTGTAAACATAATACTAAGATTTATCAGATTGAATTAAAGTCTACAAATCAGATGAACAAATCAGATAAAGAGAGTTTGATATTAGCTCATTCATGAGATTTCTCTGCATATGTTTTCTCTTATTTGGATTTCAATCAGTTTTTAGAACCAAACGTGGTTGACATGTCTGCTTATTCTTAGAGACTTTTCTTCTTTTGGAATTGCTTTTATAGACCTGGTGCTTGTTTCTCCTGCAGGATCTGGCAACTGGAATTAAACATCACTAAAACATCTTTTTAGGAGATTATTGTCTTGTTTCAATGTAGAGCTCTGATTACTGCCTTAGTCCCATTATGTAAACCCATTATGAGTTTTCCTATTATCTGATTATCCAAGAGCGTTTAAACTTGTTGATCGGACAAAAGAAAGTCACAAAGATTTTCTGCAGGTATCGGATTGTTAAGTATGTGTAAGCTAAAGGTAGTTCACTAATGTCTAGAAATGCTACAAACAAAAGTATTAGTTTAATAAATACCAAGTATGTAGAAATCAGGACGTAGGAAAATAGAGATTAGGATGCAGTCGATAAAGATCAGGTTAAAGCCTTATCCTTTTAAATGTCAAGGGTGAATATTGTAGTGCGTTCCCACTAAATCCACTAAATCACACGCAAACCCACATTTCATGTGCAGGTTAGTTTAGCATCGGTGGTCCCTTTAAGACCTTGTAACGTTAATGACATCGTAACCTACATATCTCGCCAAAAGGAAGGTAGTAGGGCAGTCGTGGGCAGCGGCGGGCTGTCGTGGGCAGCGCTGTCTCCTCCTGCTGCAGGCAGAAAAAGGTCTTTGAATGCAGCGCAATGCTGCTGCTAACTGCCTGGCAGGTCATCGGGGAGAGCAGCAGAGGGAGAGTGCGTACTAGGGGAGACTGGTGGCCCATCTGGCTGAGGTGGGGGGTTAAAGCGAGG
Source organism: Parotocinclus maculicauda (assembly GCA_034780255.1). Taxonomy (NCBI): domain Eukaryota; kingdom Metazoa; phylum Chordata; class Actinopteri; order Siluriformes; family Loricariidae; genus Parotocinclus; species Parotocinclus maculicauda. The sequence continues at coordinate 18,344 of JAUZSU010173509.1, read as the reverse complement.
GATTGGTGGAAGGCTGCCGCAGTTGTGCGTGAGCAGAATGTCGGAGAGTGTGGGAGTATGAGGGAGGGAGAAGCACGGAATTGAAAGGGGTGAGACACGGTGCCATTGTAACCTACTGTAGCGTGAGCGCGTACGTTGATAATCAGAGCTACTGTACAGCGGAGGGAGACATCATCTGGCTCAGGAGGCTCCCCACCATACGCGCACACATACACGCCCCATGTGGGACTGCTAGTAATATAGGAAAGCTGAGGGTTTTGTTTACAGTCAGGACCGTATGACCGCTCGCTTTGCGTTCCCTGGGAAACCACTGGCGTTGGCCACAGGACGTCCAAACTATCCTGGTGTCAACGTGTCAGCCGAGTAGAACGGGCAGCTGCCGATTAAAGCACAGGAGGCAGGAACTGATGGGCCTGGCTTGACGACCTGACATACAGTAGTCACTCTTCTCTGACAACATAGTCCAGACAGAGCCAGAGCTAGCTTAGATCACCCATGATTTTATCCTCTCACATGTATTTCGAGTGCTCGTTCTGATTTATGTGCGTCTGCATTGCTTTGTGCTATATTTGCACGCTGCTGATCCTGTGAAAATGTGCCACACAGGAGCGAGGAACCGGGCGAGAACTCGCGCTGCCGCTGTCCGTTGTCCGCTGTCTCCTCTTCTTTTCTCTGCACTACACTGCAAATAATACGGCTTTAATTAAACATTAACTATCGTAAAAGCCCACTGCCCTCTTCGTGCGTAACACTAAAACTTTCAGTGGTGCATGGAAGTAATCCATTTGCCTCCACTCTGGTGTGGTCAGCGCTCGAAGGAACGGCTATGCCGTGTATATTTTTAATGTCAGTCAAAGGTGGCAGCGGGCCAAGGGGAGCATTTTAGGAGCCAGAACAGAACGGCAGATTATTATTTATTTTTGGCGCAGGGAAGTCTTACAAGAAGTGAGTGTAAAGAGGGTGGGGGTTTGCTCGAGCGGCGGATCTGGGAGAGGCTAGCAGGACAGTTGAGAAGTTGTACCTGGAGTGCCTCTTGCTACAGCTGGGAGAGGGGAGCAGGCAGAAGGGACGAGGTTAAGGGGTGACTGCACTATTGCACAACTCCATTTCCTCCCTCGCCAAATTTCCACAGTCTCTTTCTTTCTTTCCTCCTTCGTTTTAGTCAGCAGTGTGAGTGAAAGCGAGTGAAAGTGGGAGAGCACGCGAGAGAGTGAAAGAGAATCAAGGCTTTTTTTTTTTTTTTTTTTTAAGGGCTCGATTTTGGCTTTCTCACAAACAGATGTTGCCTGTCATTTGGTTGTTAAGCAGGAACCTAGATCGTACAATCAGATTTTACAGGCATCGAGACTAGGTGCATTTGTGCTTTTACTAGATGGAAAATCAATATTCGGTAAACATAACAGTTTTTTTTTCTTTTGGTTTCTAGTTTCCTATTGTTCAGCGGGTCACAGTCATATTTCACCGCCTTATCTTTTGTCTTATTTCGCGGTTCGTTATCGGGATTCCTTTTTTTAGTTGCATGTTTTGTATAATGGGCCACAGTGGACTGGACTCTTCAAACCTCCTGCCAAATGCTGTAGGCACAGTGAGTATAGCGAGACCGTTTGGAAACAATAAACAGACAATTGGTAAGTCACTATTAACCATGCTTGAGAGCCAGTCAGTGTTTTTTTTGCTCTCTTTGTTCTGCATTAGTCTGTCGCACACGTTCGCTTTGTTTTTCGCTTATGGTAAAGGCCTAGCTTATTTTCCAGCTCTTTAACAGCTACTTCTCAACAAGTGACTTTTTCCTCGTGGTAGTGTGATGTACATGGGTTCGCTGTTGTTCTGTAGAGCTTACGTGTGCGTGCATACTGTGGAGTGTTTGCTGGAGTGCTGTGCGCACGTGTGCGCGCGCCTGTGTGCTTGTGAGGTTTTTCGGGGTACCTCTTTCCCACTGTACTGAAAGGCATGGCTCCAGAGCTCCCGATGACAGGATAAACACGTTTCTCCTTTCTCTCGTCGTCTTATCCGGCTGCTTTTGAGGGCTGGTTTAGATTTATTGCCCCTCTAATATTGTCTAAAGAACTTGGTGTCGGCTTAGAAAAGGTCAAACCTGGCCATTTAAAGCGAAGTAGTGAAGAGCAGCCACATAGAAAATGTCCAATGTCAGGTGTTCTTCAAGTTTAAATGGAACATCAAAAAATGGCACACAGTGACACTTGTTAACGCGCTCGATTCAGCTTTACAGGCCAGGTTTACGTCCACTACCTCTCGAAGCGGTACCGAGTATTTTCTCTTCCACCTAGTTCAGGTGGAGTCAGAAAATGAGATGTTCTGCAGTTAAGATTTGTTAATCGTCATACTTGATTAGTCGACGTGCTATTTTGTGTAGCAAGATTGTAATTTTAATGCTGTTTGACAGGATTGGTAAATGAAGTGAATTACTATGATCTATGTAATATGGATTAGCGATTATGTATAATGCGATAAGATACCGCTCTTTTATTTAAGCTGGCTTATACTGGACTTCTTGTACTGATAATTGAGATAAATACATGCTTTTGCTTAACTCGGCCATCAAGCTTTTATAGGTACCTTACCTGTAAACCTAACGTGGTGGGAGAAGAACAAGTGAAAAATATACTTTACTCCTAAACTTTACATTATACGAGGTACAGTTCGAACGGGACAACATTTTTTAAAGATCCTCTTGGTTTAGCAGAGCTAAATTGTAACATTTGAAGAGTTTCGTGGTGAAATAGTTCTTAGGTTCTTAAACCGTTTAAGTTTAAGAATCCCAGCAGTTTTTTAACATTCATTTTGAACATTTCTCTAATATGAAAAAATGTGACAGCGACAGTGAATTGAGCCTTTTTCCAAATTTGAACAAAATTATGCACATGAGATGCAAACTCAATTCTGGTGATTGAGTAGCAGGTGACATATTTATGGGGGTGAACAGAAGCATGTTAAACTGGATGTTAAATGTGCCACACATCGACTATATATACATTTTAAAATATCCTCCTGTTTTTTGAGCAGTCTATGAAATGTAACATTAAATCTTTAATTATAATCTACATGTATTGTTTTATCGAAATTGAAATAGGTTTGTGACAATTGTTGCTCTGTCAGGCCACACGTTCTACAGTTGCACTGACTTCACAATTTCTAACTGCCTTCATCCTTTGCCCTAAATGTAAAAAATAAGTGCTGATTATTAGGTAAGTTATGCATAATTTGGAATAATTTGGATTATTTCAGCAATGGACTAAGTTCTCGTGTTTGCATTCTTTACATTACAGTTCTGCTTGTTTGCATTTTTCTTCTTAACTTGGCTTTTAGATGCTCTTCGATACCACAATGGAAATTCCAAAAACTGGCCAGCCTCTGACAGGCCTGACTATTTGCTTTACTTATTATTCTCAAAATTGTGATCTGATTAAATGTTCATTTCATGTTGCTCTTATTTTCACCACTAGAATTGATTTATTTTGACATGATCTGCTCTCTGCTTATGACCCACATTTATATTCATTAATATCAATATTTGTAACATGGTGCCTCGGTACTCGTCGTTAATTCGTTTTTAGAAGGCTCATCAAATACTGAAATACTTTTTCCCATAAGGAATAATATGAATTGATTAAATCTGTTCCAGACCCACAGAAAATTAATACTGTATAATATAAGCTTTGACATTGTATTGTATGCTTAAATGCCATATATATTTTTATATTTTAGAAAATAGATTATTACTAATTACATAATAATTGTTTAGTGACATCAAAAACCTAAATACCACACTTATATTTAGCTATTGTTTTTTTTTTTTAAGTGCTATCGTGGATCTCACTGGTTTTCTTTTGGTTGGCTGTTATTACTAACCTTCGTAGGGCCAATGGTAAAATGTTATTCAAAACTAAACAGTACATTGTATGTTGTATGACTAATAATCTGAATGATTAAATATCAATGGTATGCATTGTTGCTTTTGTATAAGAAGTTGTTTAATCAGTTTGTTATTTTAATTTTGTCTCTTTCAATGCTGGCATAGCTCGTTAGGAACAGTTTACTGCATTTTGGATACTGTTATAACTTGTTGCTGATAACAGATCATTGTAAATAATAAATAATTTTAAAGTTTAAGCTCATCCTCACCATGGACTGACTTATTATTATTATTATTATTTATTTTATTTTTTTTTATTTTATATAGCGATTTTTACAATGGAGCATTGTCTCAAAGCAGCTTCACAACATTACACTGTCTTAAAATACCAATCCCAAGTTGAGCAAGCCTAGGGCGACAGTGGAAAGGAAAAACTCCCTAAAATGGTAGGAAAAAACCTTGGGAGGACCAAGACTCAACAGGGGACCCATCCTCCATGGGTGGCTTAGATGCTTACTAAATAAACACCAAAAGTATATCAAATTACAGCAAAACCAGGTCAATAAATAAATAAATAAATTAATAATAAAAGTTAAATTAGTAATAGAAAAATTTAAAAAAGAACTAAATTAAAAACCAAAATAGATTATAAAATGAGTCCTTAGTGGGAGGTCCTTCTGAGGTGACTTCTGAGGTTCAGTAGCTCAGTAACAGAATTCACTCACTAACCTACCGCTACAATGATTGCATGAATCAGAAAGTGCATCAGCACTATGAACCTTGCACTAATTGGCATATATGACACTAGAAGGCTTTGCTCTACCAGTCATAAAACAGTGTTTTGTTCAAGTTGCACAAACTCAAAGAGGCAAATTTGGGTTGAGTCTGTGCATTGTGAAATCAGGTGCTTCAGCACTGTGTGGATGTGATTGCCTGAGACATCTACAGCTGGACTGGAGCTACATCCAAGCCTAGTCTGCTTGCCATATGGCGTAAACCGAGAATCAAACTAAAGAGAGTACAAGATGATGCTGTATGTTTTCATTCAGGAACATTTAAACCAACTGGGCTAAAATACTGCTATAGGGCAATGGTACGTTAAGGTTTCATAATAACCATCACTCCCATGTGCTTTAGGGGTAAGAACAGCAGATGTTGTGATGTATATATCAAGAAAGATGGGCGACGTAAAAAATTAATTTGGTAATAAATGGAATCTGGCACTTCCCATTAGGGGTCCTCCACTAGCTTTGTAAAGACTATTATGGTAATGAAGATTATTTAAAAAATAATAAATACCATAGAGGAGTGTCTGCAAAGCATGTAATGCAGAACGTGGGACTTAAATGTCTTCCCCTGTTGTTCCTGGGTGGTCTTTGTCGGTCACTGGACTAACACAATTGAGTTGGATTGGGTGCCATTAATATTACGTTATAGTTTACTACAAACTCTTACTAAACCGAAATGATAATCTGGATGTACTGAAATTAAATCAAAAGCAGACATATGTGCCTTCAAATGGGGGCTTTTTGTACCATCGTGACTTTTGATTTTGTTTTAATAATGTCAAGATAGTTTTGTCAAGAAGTTCACATGCTTTAAAGGCTTGATGATGGCTATGACTGAAACTATTAGGTTTAAAGAAGTAATTAAATTAGAACATAAATTATTTAATGTGGTAATGACAATTTTTTACTGTTTCTGAAAAGAAGCCGGTAGGTCATGTATATGCTAACACTAGTCCACAGCAGTTAAAAGCATTAAATTATTTTTAAACATCAGTATCACTATTCTCTCATGACTGACATGTCAATCTCATTGCTGTCCTGAAGGTAACGCTGGGAATAATGTGCTATTGAAAAATATGCTAAGGTTGTACAGGTATGGGGCAGCACAATAGCAACTTCAGACTTTGGAGTTTGTAGGTTCTCTTCGTCTCTGTGTGGGTTTACTCCGGGTAATCCAAGTGCCTTCTACATTGCAAAGACTTGTGTGTTGTGTTCAAACCATCTAGGGTTGTTCCTACCTAGCGTCCTGTTCCAGGATTAAGCAGATAAGATACGGAATATATGAATGAATAGATATGGAAAAAATGCATTGTATTTTAAAGGGTTTTTTTAATGAATTGATTACTTTTTATCACAGGCAAGTAGCAAATAATTTGGTCTTCAAAACATTTTTAAAAATAGAAATCATAATGCTTTTTATGTGTATACATTTTTTGTTTATTTGTTTTGGTTTGTCAATTTTTCTGGGTTTCTTAAATGCAATAAATTATATTTTAAAATACCAGTGTTTTGGATTAAAGCATTTCTAAAGTAAATTAAAAAACCTAGGGATGTAAATTTTCCAATGGAAGGCGGGCTGTAGGTAGAGCAAGAGCACCAGTGTAACATTTTAATGTGAACAAAAGCATGGTTTGATTCTAATAGAGCACTGTGTGGTTCCACATTTAAAGATGACAGCATCAGCAACACACCACTGAAAATCTGATTAAAAATTATTTACAGAAAATCAAAGTAGAAGCAACTGGATTAGGAGCTGATTTTGCATTTCTTCACTGGGTAGATGCTGCCACATTGCTCTACAAAAGATTATACGTGTAAGAAAAAAAACAAACAAAAAAATAACGAACAAACTAGACCTGTGCGCTTCTCCGTGCTATCGGATTGTACCTGACCTTGGAGACAACGCATTGATCAGTTGAGTAGATCATTAATGTTTGCCAAGGATGAAACAGCAGCTGTGTTCAGATCCCTAATGCAGTTCCTGGCTTTACTCCACTAACCATCAGTGAACCCTACGGGGTGTTCCTCTTCTTTTTCTCTCGTGCTGCGTTAGGACAGAATATGCGTACTTGCGCTATCGATGCTCAGATTAGTTCAGCGCATTTAGAGTGCCCTGTTGATTATTTTAGGCTTGCATTTCATATTCTATCTACAGTCAAAAGTGTAATTAAAACACCTCACTGCCTTTTGATATTCTGTTCACTTGTTGGAACGTCTGAAATGATTAACTATTCAATGCGCTTCATACATCAGTCAGATTTAGGATATATATATGCCCTATATGTTTGACATAAACAGTGTGTAGATCTGGAGAAGACATGCCTGCAGACACCAACCCGTAGATCCGAACTTGTGGTGACTCTCCACACAAGCTTGTATCTATAGGTATCTGTCTGCCTGGCCTTCACAGCTGCCTCTCCTTCCTATTGAGTCTTCACTTCACTAAAGGCAGGGCTATAAACCAAGAACCATTCAGAGGGAACTTTACCAGAAAGGAGTTTAAAGCTGTACTGGGCAACAATGGCTTTACCAGTGCTCGATTATTATATTACCGTACCATCATTCACTATTGAAATATAAGCAGTTTGCAATTGTGCAATCATGGATATTATTATATTATTATAATATATTATTATTATTATTATTATCTGATATTAGAATGTGAGCGTTTCAGGACATTAGAGCAGTAACTTCTGTGCTCACCAGGCTGAGGTAGTAGGTTGTATAGTTTAGAGTTATACCATGGGAGATAACTGTACAGCCTCCTAGCTTTCCCTAAGGTATGCACGATTCAGTCACATCCCAACTATTCGCTCACACCTTTCCTCAGCTGTTTTGGGACAACTTGAGATGAGAACATTTCAACTCGTGGTGTTATAACCATAAAAATAAGTGAAACAAGGTTTTCTTCTGGCATGACCACTTTACAAAGCCTTGTGCGTCTAGTTTTGTGTCGATGGTAATAAACAGGATATTGATAATGCTGCTAGTGTAGTAAGGATGAGCACGTTGACGTTGGTGGAGTGAAGTACAAGGTTGTTGCGTATTAGAAAAACAACATGGCACAATGAAAGAATCGACTGCTCTTTAAACGAAAACTGAGAATATTCTTTCTGCAACGCACTTAGATGTTTTTGCTTTGCTGATTATTATGCTTGACTTCAGATCAGCATTGACTTCATTGATGGAAATGATGACAAAGAATATTTCATGTTTTTCACAAAGAAAATATGATGAGAACTAAATACAGTGGATCCTCGCAATTTAAACGACTCCTAATATGAACAATTCAGACGCCGTCTGTTTGAATTGTTTGACCCCCAAATTTGAAGAAAAAACCTGACATTAAACATTGTATTGCGTCATTGCACATGTGCGCATATGTTGTATTGTGTAGTCTACTGTTTTGTGTAGCACCTTAGTCCTGGAGGAACATTATTTCGTTTTACAGTGTACTGTACTCCACTTTGTATGGTTGAAATGACAATTAAAAGACACCTGACTTAACTTGGTATCCTAAATGAAAAAAGAAGAACTAGGATGCAATCATATGCATATTATATTAATGTATTTTTATATTATGTATATTATATTACTCTATGGGTGGGATTTTAGTGATAAAATGTGAGGAAAATCTATTTGCCTCAATGGTTATAAAGTTTTTCTTAAATTTTACTGATTCGGTGTCTTTATTGATTATTATTTTTATTATTATGTTACATTTCTTTGCGTTATTCATGCTTTTAAACCATTAATTACATACAAATATAGGCATATAAACAATCGTTTGGTGGGTCAGGATTGGATTAATTCTATCTAAGCTACTTCTTATAGGGAAATTTGTTTCCGATTTTTGAAACCCATGTTTAAATTGTAGGGTTCCACTGTAAAATGTGAAAACATTAGAAAATAAGCACTATAAACAAATGTTGTTGTTTTTTTACGATAATTACCCAAATCCTTTATTTTCATCAGCATATGATAAAGCATGCAGATCCTGTAGTGCTGCTTTTCACTGAGTGCACTTTCAATTTTAACATAAGTTAAATGTTTAGTTTTTAGCATTTTTTCAATATTAAAAGGTGTATGTTCAGCCCATTATCGTTAGCTTACTTGTTCTACGTGTAACAGCATGTTTTACATTGGTACTGCTATTTTAACATTATCTTTGTGTTTAAGTCAGTGGATTTAACAGTGACAGCATTGAAGCCTCTGATTTTATTTGTTTAAATAAATAGTCTGTGTTGAATTTATTGTTGTTCTTGTAACCAAAGTTGCACTACTTATAAACAAAGTACTGTTAAATCCCAGTGAAACCGTAAGGTATGTACACACTGCACTGTTTAAGTAGACCTCAGTAAAATTGTCCTCATGTTCGTATTAAATAAATGCAAAATGTGTTTGAAGACAAAAGTGGCCATGTTGCTTTTGTAGTTTTGGATGTTAAGTGTAACCTGCATTATAAACCATTGTTACTATTACCTCTAAAATAGTAAATGCTTTAAAACTGCTTCACTAAGATTAGGCTGAATATTTTTATTCTTTGACTAGGAGCATACTGAATGTTTTTACTAGAGTAAAACTAAACCAAAACTACCAATAAATCATTGACTAAAATTCATATGAATCGTGAACATAAGACTAAACTAAAACTAAATCAGCCGCCAAAATTGGCATTGATCTAGAGTTTAGTGTTGAAACTAGGCCTGTCAAATTACAAATATTATATTTATTTATTTATTTGACCTTAATACCTTCCTTAATAAGCAGTGTATAGTTTGCCATGCAGTTTTAGAAAACAATCCAAATATTTTTTTTATTTTATTTAAATATTTTTTCAAACACATTTTCCCATGACTTAATTACATAAACTGTTATAAACAAGCTCCATTTTAGACATAAACTATTTTTGAATGTCCTATATTTTGAATATTCATGACAATAAACCTGACATGATTTGAATAATAAATTATTTTGAGAATAAAATGGACCAATAATTTAATTATTCTAACATTTCATGGTTCGTGTAGCTTTGTTTTGGCTATTATTCAGACACTAAAGACTGAACGATTAAATTTCTTAAATTATTTTAGCTTATATTATTAAATAGATTATGCTTCATGCCATTCAGGGTTGCTGAAGTCAGGGCCTCATCGGCAACACAGTGCGCAAGGCAGGAACTAACTCCAGAAAGGGTGGAAATCCATTACAGTGCATAAACAGACCGAGAGAAAAGCTGATTTACATTTTTATCATTTAGCACACGCCCTTATCCAGAGAGACTTACAATTAATACAGTCTTACAATCCAAGCAGTTGTGGGTTAAGGGCCTTGCTCAGGGACCCAGCTGTGGCAGAGGTGGGATTTGAACCCTGGACCTTGTGCTCCATAGTCCAGAACCTTAACACTAAAGTGTCTGGAGAAAACCCACACGCACATGCAGAGAACATGCAAACTACACCAGTGGTGTCAAGCACATCTAGTAAATAAAGGACCAGTTGGGACACGTATATAAACAGTCAAGCCAAAACCTTGTATTGAAGTATAATAATATTATGTTATTAAGATGTACCCAATAAGTTATAATGTGGCCATGGGGGCCTGTGTGCTAGGGTAATTTTTCATGGCTAGTTATATTATTAGCTGAGTCATGCAGCATATTATCAAGGTAAAGTAGTTTTGTGGTAGTTCGGTCTCGTCTTGGTCTTGGCCTCATTTGGATTTGGTCTTCTCTTGGTCTCGGGTTAAGGTGGAGTACAGGTGTACTCCAGTGCATCTATCTTCTGAAACATTAATTATAAACTGAACTTTTTATCCTTATTGAATATCAACAATCTATCAAGTAATTTAATTCAGTCTTTTCTCTACATGCCTACATACAATCTACGAAAAACAAGTTCCTGTTCTTCTTGTTCAGTATCTGATCAATGAACATTTTCTTTTGAATATTCTGATTCTCCCACTCGGGTTACTTAACCATGTCCGCAAAATCTGGGATCATCATCATTATTATTATTATGCTTTTATAATTAATAGTAAATCTGGATAGAATGGATGTTATTATATTCAGATGGCTTTGTCGACTTCTGATTCAATTTAAGAGAGGGAAATCAGAATTACCATTATCATATGTTTCCAAAAGTTACATTGCCTTAGTTTAATATAAATAATATAATATATAATAAATTAATATAATATAAAAATAATTAAGTCAAGTCAATTAATTTTTTTACAATTTTATTATTTACAATTTATTTGTATTTTTACAATACAATATTGTCACAAAGCAGCTTTACAAAAGAGGTTTGATGCCATACAGAATTATAGTGTAAGAATTTAGTATAAGAGTCATTGTGTGATAGTGGCAAGGAAAAACTCCCTCGGATGGATAGGAAGAAACCTTGAGAGGAACCAGGCTCAATAGGGAAACCCATCCTCATTTGGGTAAATTAATACGTGTAGGCTGTATATAGAATTTAATATGATCATTTCCCAAGTGATGAAATATTGTATTAGTTATTAATAATTATATTTATTTATTTATTAATGTTATTAAAATATATAATATACCATGTATAATGAATGTAAAGTGAATTACAAACTTTTTTTTTTTCCACTTTCTATTTTTTATTCTTGATGATGGCTTGTATGATGAAAATCTTGGTCTTTGTCACTTTCGTTCTTGGTCTTGAGGTGGACTCGACTACTGAAAGTCTTGAACTTGGCTTCGAAACACTAATGTAAAGCGCAGCCTTTTGTGACTTATTGATTTTATATAATGGTAAACTATATAAATCATAAACTCCTAAAACCAGGATGTTCTGTTTTTCTTGCTCGGTTTTGTTAATTTTTTTTTTTTTAATAAACAGATTGATTTTTCTCAAATTTAAAAGCTAGGAACTTCTTTTATGGTTAGTTCAGTTTTCATGTCCTAATTTATTGCAATTTCATATTGTTATTCTTAGTGTCTTGTCTTGGCTGCCTGGGAAGGCAGGCTTCTCTTCAAATTAATTCAAATGTTAATGTCACTCCTCCCCGGTGAACATCACAGCCTGTGTTCAAATTCCTGAAGCACCAGACAAACAACCAATAGAAAAAGACTACAAAAACTTAGACAAACAACTTTGAATCCTTCCTTCTGAGCCACACCTGAACACACAAGCTGTTTTGGCAGTGAATGTGGTGTAGGCAGATGCATCTCAGCATTTATTCGAATGTTGCTGCTTTTTATTTGTTCCGTCTTCACAAATGGTTTCTTTTATGATGTTTAGTCAAGTTTAACGTCTAAATCAGGAACATGACTTATTTTCTAAACTTTAAATAATCAATATTAGTAAGTCTTACAATTTGTTTACAACTTACAAAGCTAAAATAATTGTGTTCATGTTTAAAATGATTTGTATTAGGCTGCTCAACTAACTACAGCTATAAGAACGTACGGATATACTGATATACGAATAAACTGAAGTTAGCCTATGTAAACATATGTGCTTCCCCAATTTAAAAACCGCCGGTCGCCACTTTTCTCTGTGTATATGATACAAAAATTAGCGGTTCTTTTATTGTTTTAAAATGTCAACAATAACGCAGCTTTCTCCAGAAATGTTAGTCTCACGGCAGTTACACATATTAACTGCCTTCATGTCCCAACACAACAACAGGCTGAGTGTCCCTCAAAAATTGTCCACTCTTGAGATATTTCAAAATGATATTGACTGATATTTTACATTGTTTCACCAGTGTGTTTATGAACTCGTAAAGAGTCAAGATATAAGCTGATCTGGAGTCAGTAATTAAGGTGTCTCAAACTAAATGAGACGAAGTTCAGTTGATCTTTATCGTGCGGTGATACCTGAAAATGTACACAGCCACATTTAGGACAATAACAGTTTATAGAAGTGTAACCAGATTTACAATTAACCCATCTGAGGGTGTTCAAATTTACAAAAAGATTCTGCCTATATACCAGCAAACTTCACTTAAAACATAATGAGAAGAAAGAAGAAACTCAAAGGCCAATTAATTTCCATGGTACTTTTTTTTTTTTTTTTATGGTGGAGCATTTTTCAATGTAGCTTTACAAATATGTAGATCCAAAATTGAGCAAGTGAAAAGAAAAAAAAACTCCTAAATGTTATGAAGTAGAAACCTTGGGAGGGCCAAGACTCAAACCCGTCCTGTTTTGGCAACCTATATGATAGGTGTTCTATCTATATGTTTGCATGTTTGTGCGCGCGTGTTTGTGCATATATGTATATAAAATGTATATTGTATAATGTATAATGTATATATACACACACACACACACACACACACACACACACAAATTAAAAAATAACGTCAAGAATATGCGTATTTAAATTGATCCCGTGCCCTCATTTAGACTGTTTTGTTGCCATGGCCAGTCAACTGGAGGAAGGAAGCAAAGGTATTGCCTTCTGATGTGGTCCAGTTATGCAGTTATGGTATGAATGTAAATCATGTCGTTTCATCTATCTTCAAACATAAACACCTGGATTTAGGATCTGTGGGGTGAGTTTAACATAAAAAAGTAGTACGACCATACAGAAAAGAACCAAGACCCCACTGTTAATTATGGTGAAGGATCTGTGATGTGGAAATGTTTGAAAGGATGGCGTCAGGTATTTTAAATGAAAACCTGGGTTTTTGCCGAGTCCTTTTGCAGGACAGTGATCCAAAACAAGTTCAGGTCACAAAAAGAAGACCTTGACCATAGAATGTTTTTACAAGCCTGACCTGACTTGTGGGCTGAGATGAAGAAATGTGTAAGATCTGGAGAGACTGGGGATTGAGGAGTGTTTCAGATTCGTGGCACTGTCTTTTTAATCAGTTTGGCTTTTTCTAGTGAGGGTCACGGTGGTATCAGACTGAGAATATCTCATCCTGGGGGATCTCCTGACTTTCCCAAGCCAAATGTTTTGTGCTTTGAACATTATCACTGGGAGTTTGATTCTCCCAGTAGGGAGAGCCATGCTGGGTCTGAGCTGGTCAGACAAAATTCAATCCAAATCACCCCATGAAAGGTTTTCCTGTCCCATCAAGCTTTAAAGGCTGCCATGTTGACAAAGGGAGGTTGCCCAAAGTACTACATATGTGCTAATTAAGACATACTTTTGGTTAAAAAAAAAAAAAAAAAAAAATACGTACTTGTTAATGTTGAATGTGAATATATTTGTTAATGTTGATCATATTTTTTGAGTGAGTTAAATAGAAAGCCAAAGGTTGGGTAAATTATATGTTGTTGATCTCTTAAATAAAAAGTAAATGAAAACTAAATACAAAAAAGCCACTTCCGGCAGTTTATCTCTTTATTAAGTGAAATTCATTCATATACAGAACTGCTATAAATGTCAGTGTTCTGAATCACCAGAGCATATGGTTTGGGGGATGAGTGGTACTTATTTGATTGGATATCACAGCAATACACCTAACCACAATTATTCTAAATCAACCCAGTTGTTTTATCACTCACAGGCGTATCAGGAATGTATTTACAACACCAACACAATTTAATGATCCTTTCCATTTTTAATTTGTCTTTTGATTAGAAAATAGGATTCTGTAGTTTAAGCAAATCTAGCAAAGGCAGCATAGCATAGCATAGTCCAATGTTCCTAAAGAATGTTTTCTGCTTTTCCATGTCAGCGTTTGGAATTGTGATGCTTAAAAATGATAGAACTCCTGTTTCCCGTTTTTATTCTAAATTGATGGAAATATTTCTTTTCTGCAATGGAAATGTCCAGCATGTGCTAGACCCTAAATATCCAGGTCTAATGATCACTATTTCTCTACTTTACATGATTGTCCTAAGAGTGATCTCAACAGAGGGAGCTACTGCACTTTGCTTGGCTGGCAATTGGATACCTCTTTGTTTTGACATAGGTGTGCCACGTGGGATATGCTGTTTAACATTGCTTACTTTATAATACAAGCTTGTTTTTCTCTTCAGATACAGACATTTTCTGCTGCCCTCTGGGGAATGTTAAGGAATCCAACGTCATAAATGGCATTTTTGGTTAATAACACGCATACAAAAAACTAATAATATTTAAAATATTACGGTCTAAGACAATATGATGTCATTTTAAAATGTATAACACCCTCTCATGATTTTACTAAATTTTTTATTTTAATGGTGCAGCTTTAATCTAGACGGCTTTGTTCAAATAAATTATTGTATGTAGTTTTTTGCCTTAATTTGTATACTATTAGATTGCATTTAAATGTGTAATTAAATTGTAATTATTTTCGCAGAGTTTAACAGGATCGAGTTATATTAATGACAATTTCAAGTAATTTCATTTCTATAGCTTTGTTTCATACTTTTAAAATGTTTACTTAATCGATTAATTATATAGCTCCAATTGCATGCTAATGAAGTAAGTAAACAATTTAGATTCATTTAATTTAAGTGGCAGATTTGTTAGAGTACTGGAAACTATTTAAAAGAACTCTGGTTAAAAATCCAGGCTTATTTTCTCGTATCAAAATAAAAGAATGACCAAGCGTTTTGTATTTAAGGAACTAAATGATAAAATGTCAGTAAATCCATCAAATCAAGCTTAAATGTCAGTGTTTATATTTATGTGATATAGTTTTAAAACATTCACACCTTGAAGTTTATAATCCTTGTTTGAACTTTTGTTTATATGTAGTACATATATATACATATATATTTTAAAAAGCACAGAACTTTATGATTTGGCCAAAGTAATCTATTCTAAGTATCATAAAAGTTTTCAGTCTTAAAGTTTTATATGTGTTTTTCTGACTTGGATTTATTTGGTTGGGTCGTTCATGTTGGGAATTCCTTATTTCACATATTCAATAAAACTTATTAGGGATATCTGAAGGTTGCTCAGGAAGCTTACTACATAAAATCATTTATTAGAAACATCTTCAGGTATGTAAAAATCAATTATAGGAAAGTATATACACAATGCAGAAAGAACGTGCAAAACAATGTTATTTTGTCTAAAGAATCTTCTGCCAATTTGTCAGTACATTAAGAGAATCCCAAAAAAGAACCGTGTAGCAACATGTCATTGCATTAAATCTTAAGTAGGGCTTAAAACTTCTGTTGAGAACTCAGTTCTGGTTTAATAATAAACCCTCCATTTTAATATCAGTTCACAATATATAGGTCTCAAATGCTGTCTGAATTTTAAATAATTTTAATTCCAAATATCTAAATTCTAAAATAATTTTTTTTAATTGTTTCTTTGCTGCAAACTTAATTTGTTGTAAAATGTTCACTATTTTAAATACAACCCTTTAAAATACAGATTTAAAGTAAAGTAATTAAAGTACCCAGGATTTAAGGATTTAAGGTTTTAGTTTTTAGCAATTTGATCTGCCATGTCTTATTATGTCTTTTTTAAGTTTCAAGCAAATAAATTTTTTTATAAATTTAATTTATAAAATGCAAAATTAAATTGATTATTCCTTACATAATTCAGGTATATGAAATCCGCATTCATGTACTGTAGTCAGCTTTTGAGTTTCAGACGTGCTCTGATGCTATAGATTTCAATGGGAAGGATAGAGCTGGATAAGATGACGGATAAAGAAAATTTATCAATGTCGGGAGTATTGATAGTGAAGCAAAGTAGCAAATATCCTACAGGTTAAAGCTGAAAGTTTGTAATGACTATAAGTAGGGGTGTGCTGAGCTTAAGGAGATGCTTTGGTTAAATCATGAAAGCTTGTGGTTGATTGTTAATATTGTATAAACACGTGTTTGATTTCATAGGGGAACCACAGATTGTAGATAAAAGGCAGACTTATCTGATCATCAAAAATATTTTGATAACCCAAATGCTGCCCCGTGTTCAGTGGGGGGAAAAGCAGCCTTTTAGAATAGCTGTTAAAGCCGATTTGACGTAATCACTTTCTGACAGTAAAAACTGTAAACACTGGCAGAAAGGTCACACTGGCATTGTTCTATTAAAGTAGCTAGCTGCTTATTTTTAAAAAATAGATGTTTAGACTCAATTAAACATACTTTGTACAGTAATTTTAAAAATAATTTGGCACTTGCATAAGCGAAAGTTGACAAAATATGGCTTGTCTATGTAATTTGAAGTTTTAAATCAAACCAGTCTCCTTAACACACTGTACTCTTTGTATTCTAAGCGAAATTATTATACAGTTCTGTCTTTTTCAGATACTAGAGCATTTTGATTTAGCATTAGAGAAATAAGAATGCAAAACATAACTTTATTAGTTATAAAGTTAAAAAACAAAGTTGCTTAAAAAATTAGTTGCTTATTTATGAGGTAGTTTAGCTTACTGTAGTGCTTTATACTACAGTACATACAGTACAGTATAGTACACACACACACTTCATACTACATGTTATTTTCCTAATGATATGTTGGAATTGGTCGACACAGACCATGCTTTGCTGGGGAATAAATACCAGCCCTCGGATTCGCTTAGAGAGCAGAAGGCTGCCCTCCAATGGTGTAACTTCATTCTGCTGCTCATAAATCCTGATCCGGCATGACTGTGCTCACTAAGGCACTTTTTTTTTTTTTTTACGTGAATGTATTGCGCTCCTTAATTGTTTTTACAACATTTCTCATCTGTGAGCACATTCTGTGTATGGTTGCATGCAGGATTGTTTCCGTACCTGCTGCAAGTACACAGGACGGTATTGTGTGCTGCCTAATGTCAGCCACAAGCACTAAAAATCAGGCCAGACGAAGAGAGAATCCAGAACCCAGCGAGACGCGATTCTCTCTACTCCTACCTCTGTTGGTTCCGTCCGAAGGAAAAGAGACGAGACAAACAAACCCTTTTTAGCTCGATCTGATTCTTTGCTTTCCTGTCAGGAAGAGCGATCTGGTAGCCGTCCGATGTTAATGTCAATCTGCTTCTTGCACATGGTAATTAGAAGATGAGACTATGCTCTACTGTAATAATTGTCTATAGGGTAAATGATGCTGACAAAATGATTACCGGTCTCACAAGTCACTGAATATCTCCTTACTTTATTTATTGAAGTCTGCTCATTTTGATCTAATCTGTCTCAAAGCTATGAGTAATACTGTAATTAATGCTATGTAATAAGTGCTGTAATTACCCAGTGACTGAATTTGACTGTTCGAGGAGAAACGTCACTATTTTAAGGTGTTCAATGCAGTGGTTGTAAATGCTAGGATATCCGTATTTAGAATTTTTTCAATTCTTCTGTGGTAAAGGAACAAAAGGTAAGATCCAAAAAGGTACAGACTAACTGGTCATACATGATTACTTTTATTCAAGCTTTTAAATCGGTGAGTAGAATAAAAAGACTAGACTGGAAATCTAGTTCCTTCTTGTAGATTGAGTAAAAAGCAGAGCCCCTAGCCTCTGTCTCTCCTTCCTCAAAACCTGCTGTGACAGCTGTCAATCATCAGCCGGACCCTCACGCTGGACGTGCTTGTGCTTCCTAGTACCTTGGACGTGTAGAACAGCTTACTTCTTTATGTTCTTCTAGATTAACCCTCATGCACCGTGCTTGCTGTACCATGTGTGTTTGCACACTCATGTCCGTGTGTGTACCAGGTTTGTTGTGTGTTGTGTATGCGTCTACTCGCTCGAGGTCTGGCGGCACTGTCAAAGCCAGTCTAATATTAGCGTCTGGGCCGATGGCTGGCTCTATCTGGACGAGACGA
>JAUZSU010173498.1:0-12999 GCA_034780255.1 Parotocinclus maculicauda | reverse complement strand
CAAACTAACCAACCTTCATTTTTGTGAATGTTCCAAACATCTCAATGCAGTCTAATCCCTCCCAGTTTACCCACAACAGTCAGAGCAGTAATTTGAATGTCAGCCTGACTGTGTTTTGTTCAGATGTGACATGAGTACATTAATTTTGTGGGGGAGAGACAGGCTTTCCTTTCATTTTTGCTGCATGAGTGTGTATCTGTGTGTGTGTGTGTGTGTGTGTGTGTGTGTGTGTGTGTGTATGTTTTGTGTTTTATCTCTATGGTGATCACAGAGTGTGTATAGTGTACTATTTTAGAGAAACTGTACAGAGGAAGTACTTGTTTTCTCTCCCACTTTCATACTGGCATCCCAAAATAAAGACTACATAATTGCAAATAAAGTGGAAAAACAAATCAGGCGAAACTCAAATCAAAAGTATTGGTAATTCTGAAATTGTTCATCCAGAAGTGGCAAAAATAGAGAAGTTAGATGGAGTTAAACCACTAAACTGCATTAAACAAACTAGGAATATCATACAAAGAAATGCAGTACCAAGTCAACATTAGGCAAAAATGAGAAAAAAAGGAGGACAAAGAGAGACGAACTACAATATTTTTGCCTTCCAACACTTTGGCCTACCTTCTAGGGGAACATTAATTAAATCAGGTTGCTCCTTTTGCCAAGCTCTCCAAGTTAGCCTTACACAGTTAATAGTCCTGCATTTATTAATTCATTGTCTTATCTGCTTGTCTTAGTCAGAATTGTGAGAGAGACTGTTGACACAGGGTGCAAGGCAGGAAGAAATCTTAACAGAGCACCAATCCATTGTAGGGCACACACACTCACACACTCATATGCACATACCAACAGACACTTTGGAGACACCAGTTAACCTAACACACATCTTTACAATGCAAGAGGACACCGGAATATCCAAAGAAAACCCATGGTGACATGGGGACCCCTCTCGACTTGAATGGTTCTTGTAAGAGCTAATTCTCAGGCTATTCATGTCACTTCAATAAAGAACATTACAATGAGCAATATAAATTAAACAATTCATATTTCTTCTGCCATTAAAACACAATCTTCAGTATTAAATACCAAATAACATTAGCAGTGGTATCAGCAAGATATTTTTTTTGTTGAATTTAAGCAAGTTAGAAAAAATATTTGTACTGTACTTGAGTATTACTTTCACTGATGGCTTTCATTTTACATCATTCAAGTTTGAAAGAAAACTGGACATTTTTTCTATGATACATTTTCTTAGATCGTTCCATTACTTTTCTCATTGCAAACATTGTGGGTTAAAGTGGGCCAGAATGAACCTGTATGGTGTTTCAGCACCCTAAATAGCTTGGAAGGATAAAAGCATTTATTAAAAAAAACACCTTCAAGGCTTATATTGTAAAGTTTGGTTTTGCTTTGTGGATAATGTACAGAGAAGCAAGGGCACAAAGTGAATCAAAGCCTTGTTTTGTAATTGACACAAATAGATGACTACACACATAAACATAAACCATTCCTATGTCCACATCAAAAACAAACCATATCAATAGACCTGAGATTTTAAAGCAAATGTTTCTCTCTATACCTGCGCATGCGCAAAGAACAGTGTTCATGAGAAACAGGATAGATGAAACAGACTTAATTTGATATACTTTCTTAGGAGCACAAATTAAATTGCTAATTTATACTGATAAAAGTTGGGTTTTTTGAGGCTCATTCATGTGTCTGTTTAAAAAGTAATGAGACAGAATAAAAAAACACTCAAGTTAATAGCCTTGAAAAACTGTGTCTGGGCCATTTGTCAGTTCTTCCAGGAGGTGGCATATGTTAAAAATGTGGGAACATGGTGCAGCCTTTAACATAATGCTCATATCCATTTGATAGCTTAGTTGTGAGTTTTGCAAAACTTAGAAATTTTGACTACCATTAAGCACATACAAAATGACAGAAAATTATTATTCTCCAAAAGTTAAACCAAGCAATTTGCATATAACTGCACAAATGTATATTCCCCAGTCAAATTCTCAGCAAACAAATACATGTTTTATAAAGTTAGGAGTGGATGTATTTAGATTGCATATATAGTAAGGGCACACACTGCTTTACCACCAATAACTTAATGAGAACCAGCATAAAGGTATATGTGATTCACAGATATATGTGAAATGAATTTTGGAAGTACATGCACTTGATAATTTTGGAATGTTACAAAATAAAACAGACATGTGGCTACAAGTGCACCCAGGCTTTTTCCTCTTTGTTTTTTAATTACACAATTATTCCCAGTCACACACCCACACACAGGAACTCCATGCCATTGGAATGAATCATTAGGGCATGGCTGAGTTGGGTGGGGCGAGTTGGTGAGTTGTGTTGTTATGTAGTGTGGGTGTGTGGGAGTTTGTGGGGGAGGGGGGCAGTAGTTGGGATGTCCTCTATGCCTGTGTGACTATATGAGTCACTGAGTATGTGTACATGCACCTAATAATCTGAAAACTGCAGAAAATCAGATTTTGTCAACACACTTACATTAACAAAAAAAATTCAATTAATTTGAATCTAGGATTATGGAAAAGGAAAATAAATTGTAGGGAAGCCTCAAATAATAATAATAATAATAATAATAATAATAATAATAATACTAATAATAATAATAATAATATTTACCTTTTAGCTTTAGAGTCTAAAATGAATCCAACTTGTGAGAGAGACAGGATCAGGACCCAAGCCCAAATAAGAAGCTATACTTTAATCTGTCATTTCTAGGCTTTAATCCTGTCTAATACGAGTTGTTCACATGACCCCTTGAATAATCAGGTAACTGCAACTATAGAAATTATGGTCAAATTATTAAGTGCATAAAAACACACTCACAGACTTGTAATCACTCTTAGAAAGTAAGGAATGTCCTGTTTATATGAGCACAGGAAGCCGATGGCAGGAAATTCTCATTCTCATACACACGTGCCCATCTTTCTGTGAGTCAACTTAACCTTACACTGAGTACAAAAAGCTGGCCATGACCACTCACATAACCCAGGTTGCTCTTCCTAAAAGCCCTGAAGCACCAAACTGACTGCTGACTATGAAATGATGTTTAGCTCTGCTCTGCTATATGTCACTGTAGCTCCTGCAATGGCACTAATTGGCCTTTGTTATTGTCTGTCAGCACTTTAATGAGCAGACCAAACCACTGGAGGAACCCAGCAGAAGCTGCATCTTAATTGATACTTTATGCAAAAAATTGTTATAGTACACACTTAAGTATAGTCTTGTGTATATATTTTTCTGATCATTTGCACTGAACAAATTAAGTATAACAAGCACCAAGAAGAATCAATTAAGATATATTTGATTACGTTTTATTTATGGGCACACAAATGGGATTTTGTTTAATCTAAAAACGTTTTAGTGGAAGGTCAAAGAACATAATCTGTTATTGTCCTCACTTATCGAGTTTAGAGTCGTGGGGGTCCAGTTCATGCCAATCATACGTGACAATCCCCTCTGAACCTTAGGGTTCCCGGTTGTAGGTTAAAGAA
Source organism: Parotocinclus maculicauda (assembly GCA_034780255.1). NCBI lineage: Eukaryota > Metazoa > Chordata > Actinopteri > Siluriformes > Loricariidae > Parotocinclus > Parotocinclus maculicauda. The sequence continues at coordinate 9,466 of JAUZSU010173498.1, read as the reverse complement.
ATGCTGCTGCTCCCACTAGTAGCATACAATATTTGACTTTAATAGGGCTAGAAAGGAAAATATTCTCTAATGATCATAGATGGAGATTCTAAAGATTTTGGAGTCTCAAAATGCACTGGGGCACTTGTTATGTTTCATGGCAGGATGGACTTCATTATAAGTCTGATATCTCATCAGAAGAAAACATGTCTGTATCTGCTTAAAAGCTACAAAATGGTATGGTTTGATCTTCCAGAAAGATAAGTATCCAAACACATGTCTAATTCTACATACAAATGACTTTCTGAGCAAGAAATCAAGACTTACATTGCATCAAGTCTTCTGACCTAAACCATATTAATTACCTGCTGTGTTAGCTGAAGAGGAAAGACCACATAAGAAGCCCTAGGACCCTAGAGGATCTGATAAAATACTGTAGATCTGTGTTAAAAGATTAATTGGTTTGTAGCCTCTTTATCAAGCAATATAGATGACAACTCCAGTGCTTTTAATATGGCAAAATGAGGTACTAAATGAGGTCCTTACAAACAGTACCAGGTTGATTTTGAAACATAATGTCTATTCCATTTATAACGGCCGTGGAAAGATTGTGTACTCTGTTTTACAACTGTTCCCCTAAGTAAATGCTTTTTAGTTGGTTCCAAATATACTTCAGAGGTGGCTTTAAACATCATAATTAGCACTGTCAATGCCAACACCCACAAAATATGTTTTCTATTTTTAGTGTGATCCAAGCCATAGCAATGGTTTTTAATGTTGTTCTAGGCAATTAATCTAATTTACTTGTGCCTTCATCCTCCTTGTATTTTACTCTCAACCATTTTATAAGGTGCACCTACCACATAAGTACACTTTGTTCTCTGGTTTAGTGGCAGGAAAAATTGACTGATTGGGTCTGCTTCAAATGGACCTGTACAGTCACCGTTATTCTGCTGAAAATATGTGTATTATTAATATTATTAATATTATTATTATTATTATTATTATTATTATTATTATTATTATAGAACCTGTAACTGAACACAGACACATATATATGTGTGCACAACTTAACTAATGGGTAATGAGTGTTAATTAAGTCAATAAATAAATTAAATAAATACTGCTTCTTTGTGTTCTCATAATATACATAATAAACATAATGACATAGTTTTTCTATAATTAATTTAAAACGAGAATGTACAGAATACTAAATGCATGGACAATGGTATGGATGGAAAAATGTACTTTACTGTTGTCATGGCAAATAATTATATGGTTTTGTAGGTTTTATTTTGTAAAAACATCTTGAAGCCAAGCATTAGCCACTGGCAAATGATCCACCAAAATCCACCACAATAACAGAATGAATCATGTAATATGAACATACACATTCAAAACCTACCTCCAGATAACAGGTCTGAAACAACAATACAAACAAAAAAGACATTTATTTAGCCTACTAAATAACTTTCTTTACATATGTACAATTGGAAAGGCTTTAAATGATGATTCGAAGAGCTTAAATGTTTTTTTTCCTGCAAAAACAGTGTGGTAACCTGCTTTGCCAAATAAGTAAATGTTGCTGCTAAATAACTACACAAATTTTATTTGTTTGAGTTACCATTTTAATTATTGGACTACACAAATTCGAATCATCATAGGAAATATTAATTGGAAAATTATTGGAAGTAACAACACATAAAACATTGAGCTGTTCATATATTAAGTAAGCACATAATCATTATTTACAATCATATATGAAAAAATTTATTACAGAATTAGACAACATTTCCAGAGGAACAGGATGTGTCGGACACACAGCTGTGCGTGTGTGTGTGTGTGTGTGTTTGTGTGTGTGTCTACTCTTTGATATTTTCATTGGCTGTGTGGGAACAAGCCATGCACCCCTTCAGGTTTCCCCTCTCATCAGCGAATCAGAGCAAAGCTTCGTACCCAAGCAAGAGTAACCCTTAGCGCTTTGGATACAGGAAACGCAGGAGTTCTGGAATGTGACCCCATGCAGCATTCATGGGAATGAACTTGATTGGGTGTGTGTGTGTGTGAGTCTACAGTGGAGATTGAGAGTTTATTAACCCTTTAAAAGCCAATTATTCTGCATAAACATTGCTAATGATTATTCATATGAATACGAATAATTATTTTGTAATATATAATATTGGGTAATTTTTCTCAGTACAATAAATGACCAAGTATAGGATTTTGTGTCTTATTTGTTTAATCAGGATTTACTTAGTCATGTTTTAGGTCATATTTACACAGTCTGTTTTCAGTAATCTCAGCAGTCACATTTAAAAGGTTTGTCAGATTCTTTTCATATTAAGTACCAAAATCAAGTTTAATGCAGCACATTCAGGACAAAAGACCTTTCCATGTTAGTTATGTCAGAACATTGAACTGATTAGGGCAGATTTAAGAAGATCAAGCATGCTTTCTTGAAATCACACTGAATAAGGCTCAGTGGAGTTAATTTATTTTCAATGTCCTTTTCTTCCTGACAGTCATGTGTTTATTATTTTATACTAGTATATAAACTGTTTTAGGCAGCAGGGTGGGGCAGTGGTTGAAGCCGAAACGAAAATGCCGGCTTACCCTTTGTAAGCATTTTGGTGTATTTAACATTTGGAATCTGTTTTTAATGTACATTAAATTTTATTTACATTTTTTTGTCCAGTGATTTGGTGTTTGCAGTTATTTTGGCATATGCATTTCCTTTTTCTAATCCACTTTTTGATTATGGTGTTTATTTATTGTTTGATATTTTTATTTATCTGGGTTGAAATCAGTGGGTGTGTCTGTTATTTCATGGGGAAACATTTCTGTCAAAGTTACAATGACATTTAATTAGGAAAAAAAGTTTTCAGTGATCTCAAACATAAATGTCAATTACAGGGGCTCAGATATAAGAGCCAGCTGTTGGAAGCATCAATTGCTGTGCACCTGGGTTAAGCTGGCACATGTGAAGGTCAGGTGCTGCAGTTACAGAACTCCATGGTGGTGCCCTGTCAATCATGTAGTTCTGGATGTGCCTATTGAATTTTGTGATAGGCGCCAGACCCCTCCATGACCCTGACTATGATAAGTGGAGGAAAAATTGGATTCTCTGCGATTTTGCTTCAAGCATAAATGTTAACTGTTGGGTTATGTTTTGGTTCCTAATTACAAGTACGTTACAAGCAAACCAGTCTGAAAGGAAGAGAGAAAGTAACAGCATCACTCTAAGATCCAGGATGCAATGCAGCCGGTTGGCAAACTCACTGAAAAGCATAATAAGGTATAAAGTACAGTAGATTGAAGTGAATGTAGCCAAGTTTGTGTCTTTGATTGGTTGGCAGACACATGGTTACATCAATATACATGGTTATATCAAAACTTGTCATAAAGACACTTATCCATTGCAATGTCTGGTTGTTTGTGTGGTTTATTCGGAATGTCCTCCTTGTTGCAGTGACAGTTATATACTCTTTATACTTAAAAAATGAATAATAATAAGCATGAATACTCCTTAAGCCAATTAATAAATGTTGGAACACTATGTCAGGAGAGTCTAGTAGTTCCCAAGTGCACATTTGTTAGTTTGCGCAATGCAAAATGTTCCTGTCAAAACTGTCAAGTATAGAGCCACAGCATGTGATGCCATTTGGAAGTGTGCAATGTGCAAATAGAAATTACATTAAGCAATTTCTGGACTTTGTTTTCAGTGAACTACTATGGGTACTATGGATACTCACATTTAAGGAACATGATTGCACAGCCCACATTTACTCACCACTGAGTCAACCTGCTGGATCTCTGGCCAGAAGTAGCTCTATATAAATTAAATCTTTCATATGATAAGTCTCTTCTATAGACCTGTATACCAGACTCAAGAGGAGATACAGAGCCATGAATACAGAGGTATTGTTCATGTCCACCCACTGAATAATACACACAAAGCAAGTGTGTACCAGGAGAGAGAGAGAGATAGAGAGATTAAGATATGTATGGATATAGCACATCGAGGAAAGCTACACATGCAACAACTCTTTGTTCTAAAGCTGTAGTACGGAAAACGCTTTAAAATCAGGTAATCCTCCAAACACTGAAATTGCACAGTGAAAGAGAGTCACTGATATGTGAAAATACTGATACATTTTGAAAAAAACTCATAACACTGATAACACACCAGAGTGAAAGTCTAAACTGAATGCGTCGTTTATAATAACCATGTGTACTAACTAATTGCACACATCTGGAACTAATGGGGCGGATATTCTGGGATGATGTTTCAGCAGCTTGTATAAAGATCATATATACTGTCATAAAATAATGTGGAGAAGGTTTTTGTTTTTTTATTTCAGGTCAGGGAACATGAACACACACACACACACACACACACACACACACCATGTCACTCGTGTGTTTACCTGAAGTAATCAACAAAGAGTAAGAAGATTTAGGAAAAAACTGCCTATCCTACAAAATACCTATCTGAGCATGGCCTCGTGAAAACACCTGAATTAATTTTAAAAAATCATTTAAAAAAATGAATGTCGACATGGTTGAATTTCATTAAAAATTCAGTTTGTATTTATTCTTATGAGTTAGAAGCAAATGTGAAACCATATGGGCCCAACTACAGTTAAAGGCAGGGCTCATTTAAGGCAGGCCACAGCATAGTCCTCCAGTGAATAATAAAATAAATAGCTTTTGAAGAGAGTCAGACCAATTGTGAGTCACTCTCGAATAACGGAATCTAAGGAGAGCCTCCCTGCTTCTAGCTGACAAGTCCTGGGGTAAATAACCAAAACCAGACACTGGAAAAAAAAGTTTAGGCTGTCAAGCTCACAGAAGGCATGGAGCAAGGATCAGGTACATTTAGGAATTTCTTGCTGGGGAAGGAAGGTGTAGGGTAGGAATTTAAGGAGTGGAGTATATTTATCTATGTTTATGCTATCTTTTTACCCCTATACACTTTCAGATAGACATATATTATATTACTCCAACATTCAGGATCAGCAGACACCAATTCGTTTGTCTGTCATCATATGCCCACTACAACCTCAAAATGAATGTTGAATGGAATTTCACGAAAGAGGTGGGAGCAGCCAAAATAGAGCAACATGTTTACTGAAGGGGGAGCTCCCTTCTCCAAAGCCTGTAGGCTGTGATGCCAGAAAAACTTTCACCTTATTGATCTTTATTGATATAAACCCATCCGCCCTCCAAAAAAACGTTATTTGTTAGTGATTAGAATAAAAGTTGATTTATTTGCATACACATGAGATTTGGCACCTGGGACACAATCCAGTTGGCCAGAAAAAGAGACCGTTTGCCTGTTATTTGCCCAATCCAATGAAGCCAGCAAAAATGCATGTGCTTGTGTGTTTGTGGTATGAAGAGTTTTATTTTCGCTTTTTAGCTTAAATCTGTTCAGTGCTCATTTGCATTCAATTGTGTTTGCAAAAAGCACCTGTCTCTGTAACACAGAGACTGATGACAGTCTTTTAAAAGGCTGGAAAGGTGCAGTGCAGCTCTGATTTATTCCATTTGAGATTTCGACCTTAGTGCAGGTGTGCGTGTTGTAAACATCTGAGGTGTCCTTGTCTTAAGAGTTTCCACATCAGATTAATTCTAATGAACCCACTTTACTTTAGACTGACTCTTGGAATGAATCAGCAACAAAGTAATGTGTGTCCTTCTCTCAAAACCAATGATAAAAGGGGTGAGAAGCATGTTTAGAAATCATTCATCTTATCATGGCATCAACCTTCCCATATATCTGCAAAAGTGGCATGTTGCTTGACTTACCATTCCACTACTGAATATCTAAAAAGTTGCATTCATCATCAGAGCAGTGATTCATTTGTCTTCACATGCAGAAACTAACAGAGGCTAATTATGATCTAAAAGCTGTCGCCAATTAGCTGTCTGTGCTGTCTAAATCACTGCCCCCTTTCTCATACTTTCACATGCCAAAGATCTCAAGCCTTGTCCACACTGAGGTCTCAAGTACGGACACATAACACAGATACACAACAAACAATTTTGTGTTGACATCCATAATCCATGTTGTTCTCTGATGCTGTATTTCAAATTGCAATCAGATCACAACAAATAGCCAAGAGGATGAAAAACATTGTTAAGCTAAGTAAAAAACTGCAAGGAACATCACAAAAAAGACAAGCATGTTCAAAATACATTATTAAATTAATTTTCAAACATCAATAGTGATTCTTGTCTAACCTATCAAGCTCCCCATACTCTCTTAGAGTTGAATATTGTATATCTTTTACAACATTAATTCACAGTACTTGGTACACATTCAACATTTTCAGAAATAATTAGTTGTTACCTTACAGAAATATTCATCCAGTCACTTTTTTATTGTCTTAATCCTAGATAGGATTGCAGGAGAGGGCACATAGCGCACAAGGCAGAAACAACCCTTAAAAGGGTCTTCATACACACATACGCACACTCATTTAACTCAATTAACCTAAAGCATGTCTTTGGACTGTGGGGGGAAACTGAAGCACCCTGAGAAAACAAATGCAAACACAAGGATGACATTCAGAGTCCACACAGAAAGGACCCACATCGCTCGACTTACAATTGAACCGAGGACCTTCTCAGTGTTAGGCAACAGTGCTAACCACTGAGCCACTGTGTAACCCCAGAATATGCCCAGCTAGATCATTCTAGTAAGAGTAACAAGTTATGGCACACTAAAACTAGTACTGATATGAAGTGTGCTGACCAGGAAACTTTTTATATCTACTGCAATTCAATGTGCTACCATTTCTCTATCCCTAGCTTTACACAGCAGCTACACATTCCCCTTCAGTAGCGCATGTGTCATCTCCACTTTGCAAGGGGGATGCATTTTACGTCATCACACTGTATGTCAGACAGTATAAGTCCTTGTTGCTTCTCTATTACTCTATTTACAGGATAAACCAAACAAACTATGTGTATACTTCAAATTAACAAAAGTGTGTATGGATAGTATTTATTAATGCATTGAAATTCACAAATAAAAAAAGAGTTATAGCTTAAATTATGTGCTGTACTCACATCTGTGGGCCATGCAATATGCCACTCAATTTCCCGGAGCATAGGAGACACGAATTAACAGACAGTTTTCACGATTTTTTTTTCTGTGCGAAGTAGCTATGGTTTGTACAAAAGTCACTAGATTTGCCTCTACTTGATTTTTGGAAAATATCTTCCAAGAGGGACCTGACAAGTTGCTAAATTTCACAACATATCTACACAGCAACAGCTATCCGTGACTGGGGTGCGGGGAAACAATACGAAGCAGAACTCCGCTTCCTCCCTCCACAGTACCTAACCATAATCATTTAAAAATAACATTTGAGAATAATTAAATAATGAAATAATAATAACAACAGTGGCATCTAATAGCCAGGAGAAAACAAACTACACTGTTAAAAAACAAAATCAGCTAAAATTATCGGGGTAACATTTTACCCCACTCCAAATTTTGAGGGGGGCATGGCCCAACCAACCCTAAACCAACCTTAAACTACACCTACATTCCCATTATTAGTGTAATTATTTTTTCTTATTGCTGATATGGGAGACTGAGGAGAAGTTTTTACCTTCTTCTGTCCCCTGATGACTTATTCAGCATGATTTAGCACAATGTCACTTTAATGGTCTATGCTATACCTCCTGAAACAGATGATGGAACCCCAAGTGGCCAATCTAGAGAATACTAAGCAGCATTTATGCTAATCAGTAAAGTTCAGTGGTCTGTAGGGTATCAACCAAACCTGTTTGAGAGCTGACTGCACAAAGCAAGAGGATGAAAACTCGCATGGTTTGATAATTATACATACTTTTATTCTATGACATACTATGGTTTTCATATGATCCACTATAGCATTACTTTGATCCACTAGGGTATTACTATGATCCATTATAGTTTTACTTTGATATAATCTACTGTATGTGTATGTTTGTGAATGTGCCCCATGATGGATTTGAGCCAGTCAGGCTCTCTGCAACTATGGGTATGGATATGAATGAATGAATGAATAAATGAATGACTGGATGAATAAATGAAACATCAAATGTATCTCTACGCTTCCCAGAGCCTAGTATCATATAATGGTTCTATATTAGTAGTAGTCAAAGTATGAGAGACTAACCATGATTTAAAACTTTTTTGCAGACCACAGATTTTGCTTGCACAAAAATGAGTCATTTTTACATGTAAGAATAATTTTGTTTCCACCAAGAATATCACACTCTATGACTGTTTCTACACACTGCCAAATGAAAGTGTGATGTTTGCTTTCTGATTAAATCCAGCCATGTAAATCCATCTAGTGGGCTAAAGTAGCTATTCCTCACTGTTCTTTAGCATTCAATGGCAGGTCAGGAGGATGTATTTTTGGCTTACCTCACTTTATGAGGGAAGTCATTACCTTCAATGGTCCAACTTAAATAAAAAGACCCATCTCATCTTGTGGAGAAAAGAAGTGAGAAATACAATTCACAACGCAGTGGTAAGAACAAGGAGAACCTTTGGGAGCAAATCTTTTAAAGGTCGATCGCTGCCAGTTCCTTCTCCCTCAAACAACAACAACACAATTAACCTACATCAGTTTGAGAATCCTTTTCAACTGAACCACAAAAAGGGTTGTTGTTATTATTATTATTATTATTATTTTTATTATTATTATTATTATTGCATTATTTATCTGACTTCAGGGCTTGAAGGTTTTGCTGTTACTGGGAAGAGAAGAGTTTGAGACCGGCATGGATGGCCTGAGTTACAGTAATGGGTCATCTTAGGTGGCCATATCATTGTTAACCACTAATAGGCAGAAACGTGGTTTACATGTTTGGTAATGCATCACAGATTATCTAGATTGTTGTCTTGTCAGCCCTCCTTTTCCTGCTTGAGTCATATAAGTAATTGTGTGCCATTAAATGACAGTTCGCCATTTGGAAATATACTGATATAATGATCCAATATGGCAGTTAAGGAGATTATTGGTGCATGCACTCAAAGCAAAATGACCCCAACATAAGGTAATGTACTCATTAGCAGTAGTAAGGCATGATTTAAGGATATTCTGAGATGTTTTACTTGCTTATGAAACATAGTTGTTATAATAGCTATGCCTGGCGCTTGTCCATATGGACAAAATGAAACTATATGCTAATGGTCTTCGTGTGACTCCTAGAGATAGGTCAGTGTAACATATTTTTAGAGAGGACAAATCACATGGGTATAAACAAAACCCCTTTTCATACTCAAGACCTAGGTAATTACAGACCACTTTCACATATAATGTTAAGGCATTTGTGCTGTTTGTTTCCCCATCATAAAAAAACACAACAGATTAACTTTGTGTCACGGGTGAGGGCGTCCCGGAGATCTCTACGAGCCCTTTCCCGGACTCGACAGATCCCCAGGGACCCCAACCCGAATTAAAAACCGGAGCCCAAG
>JAUZSU010173487.1:0-12999 GCA_034780255.1 Parotocinclus maculicauda | reverse complement strand
GTGACATTTTTCTTTGAGGAGAATAATATTTAATAATAATTATTGACTTTGTTGCAAAGAAGAGCCAGTTTCTCCTCATTTGCTTTCTAAAGATCAGCTCAGAGTGCATATGTCATGTAGTTATAAATTAATTAGTGTGTTTCTGGGTGAGATAAGTCAAAGCCATCTCCATTGATAACACAGAAACAGCTTGCCATTTAAATGTCAAAATATCCTGACTTATCACTGAAGAGCTGTGGGTATGTGGACACAGAAAGAGTTTTATAGTGTGGGCTGCTGAGGGCGAGCGTGACATGGACAGTGTCTTTGTGACATTGTCTTAAATGTATTTAAAAATCTAACATTTAAAAACGCTTTAAGAGAAAGTGTTCTAGTGGACAAATTGGGTCTGCAGTTGAAGGTGACAGTTTCCATAACAACCTGCCGTGTCCGAGCTGTGATGAGACTAAAGGAGTGAGATCTCTAGTCACATGACCTCATCTCGGCTAAAATGTGCTAGAAGCAAGTGGCACTCTTGAGCTCTGTTTCTGATAAAGTAGAATGCGCACATGATCACACACAAATCTTACAGTATCATCTAAAATCATGAGTGTATTTGGGTTTGACCGATTAGTTGCTATTGTTGTGCACCTTTGTTTTTTTCTAAATCTGAGACGTACATATATACAATCCACATATACAATATGTAAAATCTTGCATTTGGCACTCTAAAGTGCAACTCCAGTTGTAAGTGAGTGTGTGATGCCCTATAGCTGACTGGCACCCAGCCTAGGGATTATTCCGACCTTGTATACAATAAATCTGGGATAAACCCTAGCCTATGACCTTGATCTTGAGATTATTACTTTTTCACATTTTAATCCTGCTTTTATGAGAGAATCTATGTCTGGAATTCATAGAGCGCAGACATGAATGCACCCTGAACAGGGCCAGCCCATCACAGGACTGGGTGGGGATCACTGTTGCAGCAGCATGGGACTTTCTACTATGGAACCACTTATACTCCATGGCATTCTAGGTATAAATGGAGTTTTATAACTGCTGAGTTTATCTTGCATATAAACAGTTTTTTTTTGATTAGACAATCGGAATGATATTACAAACGTAACCTCTGTAGCCTTCTATTGAAAACAGGACTGGAATGTCATTATGTCACTTTATATGATGGCATGTAGGGTTCTCACATATTCAACAGTCATAACTCCAAAGTTTAAACAAATCCGGAGAAAAGCCCGCTGCGCCAAAGTCCAACACATTTTGTTTTACACCACAAGCTGACATGACATTGCATGTCATTGTATGTGATGATATTATAAGCATGTACACATGTTGTTTAACCGTGGAAACATGATCCATGAAGTTCTAGACTGAAGGATATGAATATGTATCTATGTATTGTGCTTCCAGAGGCAGTTTTGAACATATTAGTGAGTACTGCATTTCATTGCAGAAAGTTTTTAAGTGCTACACACTAGTGTTGCACTATTCAAGTGTGGAGACCATAAATTAGTGGTCTTATCTCGGTCTTGACCTACTTCATGTAATGAATGATAAAAGATGAAGTTAGTTAACAAACTAATTACTTGATGAAAAAATATTATAATCCAGGTTTGGCATTGTCTTGGATGTGGCCAATCCCATCTCAGTCTTGAGTCGGACCTGAGTACTAAAAGTTTTGGTTTTAACTTAGACTCGTGTCTTGGTTTTGGTTTTGACCAGGACTCGGTTTTAGCACTTTTGACTACAACACTACTACACACTTTAAACCTCAACAATGCTGAGGTAAAGCATTTTTCTTTTAGCACTTTGCCTGTATAGTATTATGACTATGATATGTACATGAATATTTTATTTTTTCTGCATTCTCATTGAAATGTCACAGCACAGGATGTGAAAAATATTTCACTAACACTCACAGGCAGTGTGAGATTTTAGTCAATACTAGTTTAAAATATAATGTCAGTGAAGTAACTCTGTCCAGATATCAATGTCAGCAGGTAATAAGTACAAGCTCTCAAAGGAATAGTAATATGCCTTTAAATGCAGCACTGAAATGTGATGCTAATGTATTTTCAGTGCCCTGACTGAGTGACAGTCCAAGATGCTGTTAAGAAAACAAAGTACACGCACTGACACTTAGACTGTTCAAGGAGTAGTCCGCTGTACACTGTGGAACAAAGTCAGAACACGCACATATACACACACATGGCAGGCCTTTGCCCTCAAAGGAAAAATCCTTGCTGCTGCCATAAGGATGGCCTCTGAAGACAAGTGCTATTAATAGCATACACTCCCATCCACTCTAAAAACTCATTCTTTTGCGCATGTGCACAAACAAACACACACACACACACACACACACACACACACACACACACACACATATATATATATAACAATACCATCACATGCTCTTGTCACTTTTAACACTTCCATCACAATCTCTGCTCACTCCATATCTCCCGCTTGTTTCCATCCACTGTATCCAGGTGCTGTATGTAGCTGTAAGCTATAAACAGAGTGCTGCTGTGTGCATTTAGCTAATGGGATAAAAGATTGTAAGAGGAGATATAGACTGTGCATCTTCCTGCCTGGAAAGAAAGTGCTAGAAGTCTTTTGACTGCTTGTCTTCTAACCCTTTGCATCTGTAGGTCTACTTCTTGCAAACAACTGTTCTTCTGTTTCTTCATACGTATGCACTTAGGTAATGTATTTGTTAAAGTCCAGATAAGCAGCTTATCAGTGGCGTGTCTAGTTATACGTATCTGCTGTATTGTGTATCAGGAAAAGCCAATGGTTTATTTGGGCAGTCTATCTGCCAAGGTTGAGACAAGGTCTAAACACAACCTAAACCAAATTGTAATGCCAAAGCAAAATTGAGAAGCTTGATGGTTGTCTAGTAGAAGGGTGAAATGATAGAGCATACTGGCCTTTATTATATACACATCATATACACACTGTCCCTTAATAGTGGAACTGCACACTGTCTGATCATGATAATACTATTCACAGTAATTTATTAAATTGCGAGATGTATTCTGATGCCATGCATTATACTGCAGTACCACATTCAGCATCAAAACAGAAGGGATTTTCTTTTGTGTTTCTGATATATCCTGTTTCAAGACCAAATGCCAAAGCAGTTTATTATAGTTATTATTGTTATTATTATTTATTATTTATTTATTCATATTAACATAATCAAAATGTCCCTAGTCAACAGCAGTCTGAAACCTAAACATGATATAACTGTATATAATCACATTTAATAACTTGCTATGTCATTCTACATCTACATGCTTGAATACAAGAGACACTTAAAAAACATTTTGAAATTTTGTAGACCAGTGCAATAAACTTTACAGTCATTGAGGCAAACAGTTTTGGCATGTATCATCACTGGGGCAGCAGCAGCATCACTGAATGGCTGTGTGAAATTGCATCCATAGACCAATATATAATTTACATATACATAATATAATAATATGATATAACAAATACAATATGCCTGTGATTACTCCCTTCTTTTGGGTTTTATAGCCATTGGTATACCATACTGGTGCATTATCGCCACCAACTGGTGGTTGGAAGATCACAACACTGATTCTATTTCGAGTGTTTTTTTTAGGGTGATGTTTGAAGTCAGATTTATTGTTCAATTATGGGGGCAAAATGGATCATTAGATGTCAGAATTGTTTGAGTAAAGAGCCGTTCAAAATCAGAGGTTCCATTGTAACCTCGGAATTAGGACTTACTGCAATTGGTTCTGATACGGATTTGTCCAAAGTCAAAATCCAGTTCATTTCAGGCACACGCTGAGGCTGGGTAATATGCGTGCAGGTTGTACTGATGTTGGTGGAACAAAGAAACGTTTAAATTCTGAGATTGCATTGTATGTATAAATCAGGTCATGGTTCTTGTCTTTGTCAGTACTTTCTGCCTTTCTCCTTTCACTCCAAATCTTTTCCCCACCCAGTGTGACTGATAAGAGTGTGTTATGGATTGAGAGATGTATTTGTAAGAGCTGCAGTTTGCTGAGTGTGTTCGTTCAGCCATCCTAAGCATTTCAGTCCCTTCTGTGATGACACTGACTGGAATCTGGTGTGTTTACTTTGGCAGCATGAGAGAGCTGGAGTAGAGCCAAAATGAAGAAGGATAGACAGAGACAGTAGGGGAGGATGTAATAGTGGCAGAGGTTTAGGCATAATAAAATGACTTAAATCTCACTTAGATATCATTCTCGGCCAACCAACACTGCGTTGACCTTGGGATCCCTTCCTATATTGGCAAATGAAGATGACAAGGAGGAGGAGAGATACAGGGTTCATACAGAGCTCAGCCAGCAGGAAGTCTCTGTGATTCCTGTGGCATTATACTAGACGGATATGCCACACTTAACCTTGGTTAAACTTCATTGCGCTGTACACATTACCTCTCTGAACAGAGAGTGACAGCCTTGTATTTGTGTTCTATATTTAGAGATATACTAATTATGGTGTCAGGTGATAAAAGAGAAAACTCTTTTTTTGGCTGCTCTTTGAGTAACATTTTGCAATCATTACTACAGAAATCCTGCTAAGGACAGTTCAAAGGCAGGAGAAAATAGTGTCTGTGGTGTTCTGTTGCATTCTTCAATTGCTCTATCCAAATATGTGTGCGCATGAACCTTATTGCTATCTTAATACCAGAATCATTATGTGCCATTTTAACCCACAGACGACTGGGATCCCCTTTTTACCCTAAGGTCGTGGTCAGGTCACATTAATTTTAATTACAATCACTGCCAGGAAGAATTCTGCAAATGGCAGGAATCTGCTCCAAGCTAGACTTTGGTTACACATGAATTTTCTGCACAATTTCTTTGCTGTGTTGATCTCTGAAATTACGGTCCTTTACATTACACACAGTAGATTAAAAATGGAAAAGCTAACTCTGACAGTGTCCGTTCCACTGACAATGATATACACCTATGTGCCATAACATAAAATCACTGACTGGTGAAGTGAATAGCGCAGACAGTGTCATACTCTGTTCAGTATTCTGCTTGAAAACCTTGGGTCCTGGCATTTTTATGGTTGTTACTTAGACTTACCAAGTGCCCAAACATTGTTGCAGACCAAGTACGCACATTCATGGCAATGCTATTCCATAATGTCAATGTCTTTTTCAGCAGGAGGGTGTGCCCTGATACACAACCAAAATTGTTCAGAAATGGAGGAATATAACAATGTGCTCAAGGTGTTTACTTGGCTTTCAAATTTCCCAAATCCCATTCAAGTCAATCATAGAACATATGCTAGACAAACAATTTAATTTGATTAGATTTTGTACATAATACATTAATGCAGCAGTTTCGGAACAGTTTGGATATGGCCTATTCCTGGATTGAATGTGACCTGTGAGCTGAGCTCCAGGATCTTCACATAACCAAAATCTAAAATGCAATAGGACTGAATCTAGTATAATTCTTTACGCCCTATGGTGTGAACTATATGAAAAATCTTGAAATAATGTTTGTTACACATGTTATAGTGCATTACATATAACATATTAAGCGATTCCTGCTTTAGCGGAGGGCTACAATCCCAACACCAGAATTAAACAAATAAAAGAAAAATATTACTATATAAGATTGCTGTTAAACTTCATGAGGCTACAACCAGGAGAACACCGAACAACATGTCAACCGAGTGCATGTAAGGGTTGCAAGGAGAAATTCACTGCTGTCCAATAAGAAAACTGTTACCTGTCTGCAGTTTGCTAAAGATCATGTGGACAAGCCATATACCTACTGGAAAATCATTCTGTGGACGGATGAGAATAAAATATAGATTTTTGTTTTGAATAACAAATGTGGAGAAAGGAAACATTTTATTCCACCAAAATAATTTTATCCCATCTGTGAAACTACTCAGGATGGGCCACAGGATGGCTTGACATCACTGATGGAACAATACATTTTGAATTATACCAGCAAATTCTAGGACAGCTGTCTGTAAACAGAAAGTGGGTCATGAAGCGGAACAACAACATAAGACACACAAGTCATTCTACCAAATAATAGTTTAGGAAAAATAAAGTAAATGTTTACATCACACTACATATTAAAAGAAAAGTTTGCCAATCTTAGATATGTAATAATGGATTATTTTTGTGTGACAATTATATTTATGGAAAAAATATAGACTATTCTAAAGCATTTATAAACTTTAAAGCACCCCTATGTTACTATGTTAACTATGTTATGTATGTTAGTGTTCCGACATGCCATCCGGAACCTACAATTACTAATGTTATTCAACCCGCCGTTGTTAGTTTAAGCTCCGGCAAATCATCTACAAATGAAGCACTGGGCAATCTGTCAAGCAGTATTTAGTTAAATACAGTGGATTCTGCAATAGGTTATTCAGATCTATCCATATATGTTTGATAATATTCAAGTCTGCTAGCTGTGAAAGATGTTCTAAAACCTTCAAATTTAATAATGTTTTTTGTACTTTTATATTCAACCCATATACTATTAGGACTGCTGATTTAACAAATATGGGTGGCACAGCCAGGCAGTTCAAACGTGTTATCCCAGACCTACATGTTGAGCTGAGTGTCTTAAGGGTGATGCATAACGTCTCTAGGGCATCCTGATTGTTTCTGTCAGCAGGAGACATTGGCTTTGTCATTCTGTATTGCCTCAAAATCAAAATGACATGCTGAAATGTTATCATCCAATTTGGCTGCACTCATTTCAGAAGTCTAAAGCACTCTACTTTTTTTTGTAATCAACAAGCTGTTTCTGCTCCTTGCCAAAATATCCCAAGGTTCAAACTCTATAATCTATTTACCAGTAATGAGTGTCTAGCTCAGAAGACGAAAATTGCACCATACAGGAAATCACACTGGCAAACCACATTAAGACATATTTCCATTTCTGTCTTCTAAGTGTGGCCCACAGGGCAGGGTCATTATTTCATTACCATGATCTTTCATGAGGAGAAATGAATGTCTGAAAAAAACACAATCCTCTCGGGACATTTGTATGTCCATTTATTTCTCCATTTATATCGCACATTTGTGTCAGCAAGATTAGTTACACTTTGACCAGAAGCAGAAATTGATATTTAAAGTCTTGGAATTAACTGATATGATTTGCTTCTATATTGCAATGTTTATTTGTTTTTTCCTTTTTTTCAGGAGAGTGACATCCAGTACTATGACTCCAAGGGATCTTCGTTATCTTCTAATGTAAGTGCCAGCTGTATAGGGGTTACTTTAGTTTAATTGCTCTCAGATTTGTTGAAGTCTAATTCAGTGTTTTCAGTCTACAGGGCTAAAGTTATTTGATTCTACAGAAAACTTACTCACAGGTCACACTAAACTAAACACAAAGAAAAGTCCAACTAACAGTTTATTATAATATGCTGTATTAATACTGTGGATTACTCTTGTGAAAATAAGGCACAAAAGCGGTTTGTACTGTATATTAATAACAAGCACTTTTTATGTCAGGTTGGCAAACTCATCTACCATGCTTAAAAAATACATTATTCAAATAAAAAGATATATTCATTTATTAAGTTTTATAGACAGTGAATCAATTCAGAGTTGCAGGGAATCTGGGTAACACAGGGTCCATGGTAAGAGCCAACCCTGGATTAGTTGCTAAGAACTAGTACTTTAGTTAATTAAAGAGATGGTTGATTAGGAAACACAAGTTAAAATAGGATTTTAAAGGAATTTATAGGAATTTATGAGTAGTATATATTTTCTGAGTTTATCAATGACCTGTTATATATAGGTCTGCATATACTTTAGTAGTATACTTCAGTGCTATGTTTAGATAGCTTTATACTAGGAGGCAGCATGTGAACAGGGTGATAGTTGCACAGAATTAAATATGTGTACTGTGTCAGTTTCTCTATGTCAGTTATGTTTCTTTTCTGGTCATGAAATGACACAGCTCTCTTTCCCCATACAGCCATTACTAATTTATTTATCATTGCCAAGAAAAGGCTGTGATTCCAGAAGTCAGCCAACCATAAAAAGCATGACTGAGGGTAAGAGAGTGGAACAGTGAGAGAGAAAAAGGAGAGGGAGAAATAGCAGAGATGGAGAATCATAAATCAAAGTGTGATTTTGCTCTGTAGAGCATGGCAGTCATGTGATTAATGACTGGCTGCTTTAGGGTCTGTCAGCATCACTAATTGGAGGACATCACTCATCATTAAGGGGGCCAAGGGGACACCGCCCCACGACACACCCATATGACCTGCTCTTGCACCCTGCTGCTCTGAGAAAGACTTGGGGTCTAGGGCACAAACTGTAGTCCCTAAGCCAAGTGTGCACACACTTACCCTAGCCTTGGCACCACAAAAAAGACAAACTCCAGGCTAGTGTTACACATGATGCATACATAAGGCAAAACATGTTAAAGTTAAATTCGTTTGTACTAGGGCTATTTAAGCTATAAACAAATGTTATAAATGACTACATAAACAATACTTAAAGATTACATTGTAATCCTATTATTCTTTTTTGTTAAGGTGTAGGTTTTAAAAGTATATCACTATTGACCATGTTTTATTTTATGTGTAAGTGTTTATCTGCCACAGTTCAGCAGGAAATAATTTCATTTCCTCATTTATGCACATGCACTTACAACAAGGGACATTTACCAAGCAGAAATCTGACTGGAAGAACACTGAGGAAAGCTTAGAAACTCAATATTCAGATAACAGACAAGAGGGACAATCAGAAGGCCTGTTGTTCTGCTCACCTCATGGAAATTAGGTGGGGTTTTAAACATAACATAATAATATAGAAATGGTCCCTTAAGAGTTTACCTCTGGACATTTCTATTATGATGGTGATTGTGGGGCCTTTGCAATCTTGGAATGTACAAACTCTAAAACTCTTTTTTAATATAAAGTAAAACTCTAATCCCTCTAATCTACTGTGTAAATAGATATGATTAATTAGTTAACTTAAGTTAAATATCAGTGAAAACATAAAATGGATAATTCTGGTATTATTTGAATTGGTCACTATCCAAATCCCACTAATGTACTAATGCACGTGCAACCAAGTTGGAAAATAATTTGCATCCCAAGTGTTACAATGGCCCAGATCAGAACTGTATAAAATTTTGATTTAGACAATATTGAATTCTATGTAATATGTGCTGGTCACACAGTCATGAAATTAAAATCTGTCTTTCGCTTGTGAGAAAATGATCTGGTTTGGGCCACTTTTGCAATCTGGATGTAGCCATTTTGCTTTCTAAAGCATCCCTAAGAACCAAGATAATAGCAGTGGAGCCATCTATTTCAACAGACAAGTTGAATTCCATATTCCTTAATAGTATGATCACAGTCACACTCCTCCCATTCCTTCTTCCCTGGTGTCTTCTCTATTGTTTTGGCACGATACCACACCACCATCTCCTATTCTCCTCCTCTGCAGTTTATCCGCTCCCCCATCATGTTCTCTCCATTCCCACCTACAGCTCCACTCGTGTGTTCCAATTCATCCTTTTCAGGAAAGAAGCTATTATTCTTCCCCTGTTCTGAACAGAAAAAAAATCTGTTTTACAACTGGGTGTAGAGAATGACTGCTCTTGGTCTTTTATATTCTTACCGTACACTCACCGGACACTTTATTAGGTAAAGATATTCAGGGCAAATATGCCTTTGTGTTGTAAGTCAGAGGTCAGAGTAGAATGCCCTGACTGGTTTAAGCTAATAGAAAGGCAAACATAACTCAATTAACCACTCATTACAATCGTGATATGCAGAAGAGCATATCTGTATGCACAACAGTGAAGCAGCAGAACAGAAGATTGGTGTGATCTCGATTCGTGCTGTAACTTTAGGATGGTAGGGCCAGAATCTGGCATAATCTACAGAAAAGCATGGATCCATCCTGACTTGTATTAATGGTTCAGATGGTGGTTTTGATGTAATGGTACGGGGGATATTTTCTTGGCACATTCTGGGCCCCTTAAAACCAGTTGAGCATTGATTAAATGCCACATTTGTTACGAGATGTGGTGGTTTTTTATTAGGACCCAGGTATGCGGGATAAGCATATCCCACGACGTATAATAATAATGGGGATATAATATAGAATAACTGAAAAGGGATGAAGAGCGGAGCTTAATGCCCCTAACATAATAAAACCGAAAGGATAAATTGGCACGCCGAGGTTGCCTCCCGAGTGGGAGCAACACGCGAACTGGTAGCGAGAGGGCGCCAAAGCGCCAGTCGGGGCAGACGTGCAGAAAGCACGGTTTTGGGACATCTCTCAAATGGCGAGGCACGGAGGTAGTCCAAACGCCAGGGAGCGAGCGTGAGCTCGAATATGCATGCAATTAAATGAAAGCCAAACTCTAAAGAGTGCAGAGGACGCCGAAGCGCCAGAGGGCGAGCAAGAGCTCTAACGCGCACGCAGCCCGGGGGGGCGAAGATATCACGGAAGTGACCAAAGAGCAAAAAGGCAAGCATATAAGCTCAGGGTGCGCTTGTAGCACGAGTGTAAATAACACACAAAAGGCGCAAAGCGCCAGAACATGAAAATAAACTCGGGTACGCGAGGAGCGCGAATGCGAATAGATCGCCAGAGGGCGAGCGTGAGATCAGAAACGAAGAAGCCAGACCGGGGCGCGTCCTATTCAGGACGTACACCCGACTGGAGTGAGGCGAGGAGCGCACGAGTACGGAACGGGAAAACCCTTAAAGTGCCCCAAACAAACTAATTTACCTCATGGGTTACCCGTCCATACCAGTCCATCGGCACTAAAAGCCCCCGGAACTTTACCACTATCTTTAGGGAACGCGGAAGGGTGCAGGGGCGCCGGTGGTCAGACACGCGAACCAAACGGAGATGGAATCCCGTTGGAATAACGATGACCTGGCCCCGAACAGCGCTAAAACCACACCTTTATAGGATGTGAAGCAGCTGTTTGGGATCAGAACATAATTAAGATAGTGGATATAAGGCCGCCCCTCCGATGGCTCTGTAATGGCGACCGGCGAGGACATCTGAACGCACCGGGGGAAGGTAGGAACCCTAACACTTTATGCCTTGTCATCGCTGTTGGGTTCTTCATGCAGGCTCCTCAGATTCAGAACAGTGTAAAAGACACACAACACATGCAGCATTATAGTTGTAAATTATTTACATTTACATTGCATTTTCACATCTTTTAGCAGACACTGTTTATCTGAAGTAACTAGTCTCACTATACTTTTAAGGACTTGATGGGTAGCGCTCTCTCCTAACAGCAGGAAAGTCCTGTGTTTGATCCCAGGTGGATTGTGCTCTGGATTGGTGCCCTATCTAAGCTTCTTTCTGCCTTGTGCCCTGTACTGTCACCTAGGGACTGACCTTCCTGTGCCCCTGACCAAGATTAAGCAGATAAGAAAATGAATGATGTTTTATTATATAATGTTAATTATGTTTATTTTCCAAAAGAGGATGGGTTTCCCTTCTGAGTCTGGTTCCTCTCAAGGTTTCTTCCCCTTAATTTCAGGGAGTTTTTCCTTGCCACTGTTGCCATTGGCTTGCTCATTAGGGAATTCATACGGAATTCATTTTGTGACACTTGTTTATATATCAATGTAAAGCTGCTTTGAGACAATGTTTATTGTAAAAAGTGCTATACAAAAAAAATTAATTGAATTGAATCATAACCTCAAAAACCTCAAGCTAATATTTTGGAGCTTTTTGTATTTTAGATAAAAGGTATATTTTTGTACACACTATAAAGATGCCCTTCACTTCTACCACTGCTGATTAACCTTGTGAATAGCTCCCTTTAATTAGCTCCCTCTTTTTATAAACCAAGGTAAACCACCCCTACCTGCAACTGAGACAAAAATGTAATTTGTACAATGGGAAATTATGGACAGTTTCTGAGATGTAAGTGCAGTGCATGACTTATAATTGTGTTTAATCAGAAATAACAAGTTAAATTTTTTTATATATCATCTCAAATTAGCTTTACAAATACCCAAAATCAAAGCCCTAACTGAGCAAGAGTAGGGTGATAGCTGCAATGAAAAACCTCCTAAACATTACAAGGATAAGACTTTGGGAGGACCAATACTCTTGGGCAGCCTAACTGTAATAAGTAAGAATTAAACTATATGTTCCATACAAATAAAAAATGTGTTAAAAATATTAGTGAAATGTACTTAAAGAAATATTGAAAATTATTTACATATATTTCCCTTTATAGTCCATAGCATCATTAAATAATTCAAGAAATTGTGAAGAATTGCAGTGCATAAAAACCAAGGGCACAAGCCTAAACTGAAGATCCATGATCTCTGTGAGATGATACTGTATCAAAAAATGTTATTCATCAATAGCTGATATAGCCACATGGGCAAAGTATTACCCACTACAATACAGAGTTATTAAAAAAAAATACTGTAAAAATACCACTTAATACTTTACCACTTAAAATGCTAACAATGCCTAGAGGTGACTGCATTCTCTGGGCTCAGACGCATCTGGAATAGGCCATCACACAGTAAAAACGTGTATCAGACTAATCTGCATTCTAGATCTTTTTGAAAAGAAATTAAACCTCTTTGCTCCAGACCAAAGATGAAAAGGACCATCCATATTATTATCAGCAAAAGACAAAAGCCAGGGTTGCAGAAAAGTACACTGAGATTTTAGCGCAAAATAAGGTGCGTTCAAGATGACGTCCTTTCCAGGGATATCATAGCATTTTTCAACCAGACAAGTCAAGTAAGAAAAAGGATTAAAATATGCAAATCTTTTCTCAATGTTTCCATATGAACATTGTTTTGAAACATTTAAATAATTTTTTAAACCTGTTGTTAGGGTTCCTACCTTCGCCCCGGAGCGTTAGGCCGGTTTCGCTGGTGGCCATTACAGAGCAATCAGTGAGGCGGCTTATATCCAGTATCCAAATTACGACCTGATTTCGAACAGCTGCTTCTCCTGCTATTTAGGTGTGGGTTTTAGCACTG
>JAUZSU010173476.1:0-13000 GCA_034780255.1 Parotocinclus maculicauda | reverse complement strand
ATTGCCCAGAGTAAACCCACGCAGACACGGGGAGGACATGCAGACTCCACACAGAAAGGACCCAGGCCGCTACACCCTGGGATTGAACCCGGGACCTTCTTGCTGTGAGGCAGCGGTGCTACCCACCGAGCCACCGTGCTGGCCTGTGTATGACTTTCTGCTACTTATTTGTAACAAGCTGTAAATGGCGTACGTGAATGTATGTTTCTGTAGTACTATAAGTACGACTCCTTTGTTTGTTGCCCATACAGTCGTAAAATTCACGATGCATGAATGAATATGTTGTAATCAAGATAACTAATTTGCATGCACATTTAGTCAGTTGCTCTTATTCAGAGAAACTTTACTTTTGATACTATCTTGAAAGTAGGAGTGAACTGAATATTTAGCAATTAAAAATAAAATAAGTAAAACGAACAAATCATTTATAACGAACAGTGAAACTTTGATGACATGTCAAATTGCAGCCATCGTGGAGCGAAGCACTCTTTGCAAATGCAGCAAACATGGCGGATGTGTAGCAGCAGGACTTTAATGTAGATGTTAATTTGCACCATCTCTGTTACAGTGTGTTCATCCAGCCTACCTCCAATGTAGGTCACTCTCTACTACAAGAACTTTTTTAACAGTGGAGCCCTAAGGCTGGTTAATGAGACAGTGTACATTGATTGCATCACGCCCTAGCCAAATTTTATGGATCTGGATATTAGTCTTTGACGTATTTAGATTTCCTTAATGCTTCTTTTTGGAGGTGCATTGCAACACATGCACACTTTTGATAATGAAATGTGATCAGAGGCACAGATTAAATTTATACAGGAGCTCATATGAAGACTAACAGGAGGGAAAATGTAAAAGGGGAAAATGGAAGCGGAAATGTAAACCCATCTGTATGAGCTCTGGGGTTTAGCACATTAGCTGGTAACTGGACATAAATAAATTCATTAAAGCAAGTAAAAGTACTAATATATAATCTTTTTTTAAATTACAAAAATATTTACAACTATTTTATATAACACTTTTTTGAGAGTATAGCATCAACTCAGTTCAACTTCTGGGATATTGATCTGGTCAGTTAAGTTGTAGGGGGAGTTGTTAATCAGTTTCAGCCGCTTTTGTGGTAATAAAATTAACAATATGTGCACTGGAGAAACAACAATGAGACGACACCCAAAACAGGAATGGTTTAATAGGTGGAGGCCATTGACATACTTGTCTTTTCTGGCTGATTTTCCACTAGTTTTCACTGGGGTCAGCATCACTATTAGCACCTATTAACACCACAAACACAAACGGTGTGGAATCCTTTCATTCCTAAAACATTACTCAGTCCGTATCAGAAAATATGATTTTTCCCATGGAGATCTGATGTGTTTTCAAATAGTTCTTGTAATTTATTTAAGAAGTGTATATTTAACATCTGAGGAAATATAATACATGCGTTACAATTATTACAAATGAACTTTTCTGTACAGTATGTTATGTTTAAACAGTTGTTTGTTTTTTGTTTTAGTAAGAACGGTTCAGAAACTGTTCCCTCAATATACCTTTGCTATAAATTACAGCAAAACCTGCAAAAAAGGTGTTCAGCCAAATGTTCCATTGTATTCGTTTTGTTTGGGCCAAATATTTTAATTTCAGTGCATCCTTACTCAGGGCATTACCATTGTTCCATAACAGGCAATGTATTTTATGTATGGAGAATAATTAGGTGGCTGATTTTAGGTAACGACTGAAATGAAGCTATTGTGGATTTATACAAAGGAGAAAGAGACATCAATAAATGAACTATATAGTTCCTGTCATCTATTAAAAAATGTTTTATCCTTAAGTAGAGTGAAGACGCAAAAGATAAAGAAACTGTTTAGAATGTGAAATCTACCAAGACTGTGTCTTCACTTAAGTGCTGATTGAAGAGGTGAGTTTGTAGTAGTCGATTGGAGACAGTACATTCAGTGGAAGTTAAATTCACCACCTTACATGGAGGATCCAGTCGAGCTGAGCTCATGTCTCTGAGGGTACGAGGTACAGAACCTTTAAGTACGATGGTGCTGTTCCTTTTTTGGCTTTGTAGGTGAGCATCAGGGTTTTTTGTCTCATGTGGGCAGCTAGAGGGAGCCAGTAAAGTAAATGCAGCAGTGGGGTGACATGCAAAAACCTGTGTGGATTAAAAACTAGATGAAGCGCTGGATTCTGAATGAGTTGCAGGGGTCTGATTGTATGGATTGGAAGACTAGCCAGAAGAGAATTGCAATAATCTAGTTTTGATATAACAAGAGACTGGACAAGCCCCTGAGTGGCCTCCCTGGAGAAGAAGGGTCAAATTATCCTTGTTGTAGAGCAGGTACCTACACGACTTGGTCAGTATGGAAATGAAGCACAGCTTGATGTCATTGATATCATTGGTACCAAACGTCATTAAATGCTTAAACATTCACATGCTTCCCGACAGAAATCAGTGATGAAATGTTGTAGATGAAATGGCCAGAAATCCCCTCAAAATTAAAGTGAGCAGGAGTGAGCCTATTAAGGTGAGAGGAGGGATAGCGAGATGAAAGCTTACCTTTGATTAGTCTTCATGAACATCCCTAAATGGCCTTCTGTCATGAGGAGAGGAATGTGCTGTGGGCGCCTGAGCACCAGCGGCTCTGCTTCATAACCACTTGTGCATTCAGCAATTATAGCTCCTCGTGAAGTATTTAGACCTGCTAAATATTTAATGAACTTTAATAAGATGATGGTCGGGGTAATGACTCATTATAGCAGCACCCCATTATTCACAGTACCCAAATACCCATTTTTAAAGTTCAGTGAAACGTGCTGTTACCAAATATATCTCTGGCTTTTATGCAGCCAGAAATTTTCTGTATTAGCAAGTTGAATAGACACAGATTTCACATTTCATGTAGTTTCTGTGTCAACAAAAGACAAACTAATTTAACTGGGTATATGTACAGTAGGGTGGACTGTCTACACTGGATTGCTTTCTGGGGACGGGGTATCCAGAGTTTCAAACATTGCATTTAAAAATGCCATCTTTCTATATATCTTATATCTTTTTGTTTTTTCCCTTCAACCCTTCCTCTGCGTGGGTCAATCAAGTTCTTCCACGACAAACTCACCTGACCATGCCTTTATGGATCTTGCTTTGTGCAATGGGGCACAGTCACGTCAGAACAGAAAAGGTCCTTCCCCACACAGTTCCACAAAGTTGGAAGCATACAGTATTTTGGACTGTGTCTGTGGGATTTTCTGCCTATTCATCAAGAAGAGCATTTATGAGGTCAGATACTGTTGTTGAATGAAATGGCCTCGCTCACAATCTTCAGTTTAGTTAATCCCTAATGTGTTTGATCTGGTTGAGGTCAGGACTAACTCTTTACCAAACTCCCTAATCCATTGCTTTATGGACCTTGCTTTGTGGACTGGGTCACAGTCACGCTGGACAGGAAAGGACCATCCCTAAACTCTTCCAACAAATTTGAAAGCTTTATGATTCACCTTCATTAGAATTGAAATGCCTAGGCCAACTCTAGGAAAAAACAACTGCATAACATTAATTCCTTTTGACCAAACTTTCCAGTTGGCACAATGCAGTCAGACAGGTAACATTCTCCTGGCATTCACCAAATCCAGATTCATCCATTAGATAGATAAGTGCCAGATAGATAAGTGTGCTTGATCACTCCACAAAACCCCACAGTTTCAGAGTCCAGTGGGCCCAAGCATTGAAGCTCCCAGTGCACCATCACTCCAATTCCAGTGAAGTTGGGACATTGTGTAAAACATAAATAAAAACAGAATACAGTTATTTACAAATGCTTCTCAGCCCATTTGCAAATGAATACACTTCAAAGACAAGATATTTAATGTTAAAACTGATAAACTGTATTGTTTTTTGCTAAATTTTATCGTTATTCACTCATTTTGAATTTTATGCCTGCAAAACGTTTCTAAAAATTCGGACCACTGTGTTACATCACCTTTCCTTTTAACGATGCTTAAAAAGCATTTTGGAACAGAGGACACTAATTGTTGAAGTTTTGTAGATGGAAATCTTTTACATTTTTTATTGATGTTGACTTCAGCTGCTCAACAGTCCAGGGTCTCCGTTGTCATATTTTGCGCTTCATAATGCGCCACACACTTTCAATGAGAGACAGGTCTGGATTGCAGACAGGCCACTCTTTTACTACGAAGCCACACTGTTGTAACGTGCAGAATATGGCTTGGCATTGTCTGGCTGTGATAAACGGGGACGTCCCTAAAAAAGACGTTACATGGATGGCAGCATATGTTGCTTTAAAACCTGTATGTACCTTTCAGCATTAATGGTGCCTTCACAGATGTGCAAGTTATCCACACCTGTCCCAACTCTTTTGGAATGTGTAACAGGCAACAAATTTAAAATGAGTGAATATTTGCAAAACCAATAAAGTTTATCTGTTTGAACATTAAACATCTTGTCTTTGTAGTGTATTCAGTTGAATATGGGTTGAAAAGGATTAGCAAATTATCGTGTTTTGTTTTATTTATGCTTTACACAACATCCCAACTTCACTGGAATTGGCAAACTGATGTGTTTTTTAGAATGGCTCCTCCTTTTACAAATGTTTCTAAAGGCAGACCTCATGGCTTGGTGCTTGATTTTATACACCTGCAGCAATGGGACTGAATTGAACACCTGAACTGATTGACTAAGAGGTGTGTCTCAATACTTTTGTCCATGTGGTGTGTTTCATGATTAGATCTTAGTGATTGAGGGACAAAAATAAATGTAATCATGTTAATTTGTTCCAAGTTGTTTTAACAACTTACTTTGCTTCTTTTTTTTCCTTAGAACGATTACTAAACATGGGGAAACATAACAGCAAACTTGCTCCTGAGGTTCTCGAAGACCTGACCAAGAGTACGGAGTTTAATGAGGCAGAGCTGAAGCAGTGGTATAAGGGCTTTCTGAAGGACTGTCCCTCTGGAATACTTAACTTGGAGGAGTTCCAACAGCTATATGTCAAGGTGAGAGAAGCAATTACTTAGACATGAGCTTTCTGCATGAGAAGGTGAGAGTGTGGCTTTGAAAATATATCACAACAGTGTGGAGTTAATAGTAAACCATTAAGTGACTAGGACATCTCTTTTAATGCATGAGAGTTTACATTTACAACATGTAGCAAATGCTCTTACCAAGAGCAACTTGTAACTCAGACAATTGTGAGTTAAGGACTTTGCTCATGGACCTAACAGTGGCAGCTTGGCAGAGGTGGGATTTGAACCCTGGACCTTCTAGATCCCAGTCTAGTACCTTAACCACTGAGGTGCCCCAGTCCCTCAATTTTGTTATCAATGGATTGCTTGTCCATGTTTCAGGTTCTAATCAACCTTCCAGACCAGGCAGTTAATCTAGCAAAGTGTCCAGCAACGTCCAATGATATTACACTAACAATATAAGAATTGTATTTTTACCTGGTTTATATGTTACAGTTCTTCCCATATGGTGATGCTTCCAAATTTGCCCAACACGCCTTCCGCACCTTTGACAAGAATGGTGATGGCACCATTGACTTCAGGGAGTTCATATGTGCCCTGTCAGTCACCTCCAGAGGAAGTTTTGAGCAGAAGTTAAATTGGGCCTTTAATATGTATGACCTGGATGGAGATGGCAAGATAACACGCATGGAGATGCTCGAGATTATAGAGGTAGTCTTTTATTACATTTTTTGACATAAGCGCCATAGCTCATAAGCTAGGTGGTAATTATATTAGCATGAATGATGAAGATTCATCTAGTGCGTTCCATCGCACCACTGCCTCAGGACTTTTTTTAACAGGGGTATTTTTTAAATCTACATTCAACTATGAGCACAAATAATTTTACCAACTAATTATTAAAGCACATTTACATAACACTTAATAATCCAACCATAGTTGAATTTCTGCAGTTATCTGATTATTCAATTGGTCATGAAAACAGCATACTCTGATCTAGAAATCAGATTAGAAAATCCGATAAAGAGAGAAGGAATTTTCTTAGTAATTGGATTTCTCATTGTATGTGTACCCATATACACACAAACGTAACAGGAAAGTGTAACACGGTTTTCAGGTTTGCTTATTCTCAGAGCCTTTGAGATTAGATTTCAGTTTATTAATATTCTTTGATGCATTTGGGATTGGTTTCCATAGAGCTAATTGTTGTTTCAACTCACGGGATCTGGCATCTTCACAAGTAAACATAGCACCTGCTAAACGGCTATCGAACACTTTGTGGGGACTCAAATGCATTATATGCTCGCAAAACAAAATCATGAATTAATTATGGAAGTTTGAAGTTTATGCCACATCCTACTGAAAGCTTATTGCCTGATTTCAAAATGTAAATCCTGATATTGCCATGAGTCATGTAAACCTAGAGGTTGGGTCACCCTTATGCACAGCAATTTACAACTGATACAATCTTGCAAACCAAGTAATTATAGGTTAAGGAAATTGCTTAAGATGTTGGACAGAGGTTGGTTTTGAACCCTGGACCATCTGGTCCATAGTCTAGTACATTAACCCCTAGGCTACCACAGTCCTCAGGTCTCTCATTACTCTGATTACTGATTACTCTTTTTCATTTGATTACTCAATCGTGTGTATACTCATTGATTGGATTGCTGAAATAATCAGATTTTTGTAGTCATCAGAATATCAAATGCATGTAAACACACTCAGTGTTATAGTCTGCGCAGAAAACAGGTTGATAATAATACCTGTCTGGAAGCACATCTCAGGATTTACCATCCAGATGATGAAAGCTTTAATCTAAAATGTAACTATGGGAACTTATAGTATTATTAAACATTAACTCTATAATAGTAATAATAATAATGATGTTTTAAAAATATAATAATAATCATTCTTTAACTTCACCATTATTATTATTACTACTACTACTACAATCAATATTAGTATTGTTTTTTTCTTATACATAGCTTTATTAATTTTTATTTATATATATAGCTTTTCATAATTTTTTTTAAATATATTTCCAGAATTAAGATGTGGCATACTGCTTTTGCTCGTCACAGGACTGAACAGATCAAATGCCGTGTTACGCTCAGATTGGGTACTTTCTACATAAATTTATAACACAATAGTATCATTTTTGAGGATAATCCTGGAGACGATGGTGGTTTGATTCAATTTACATTATCACCCAAGCCTATTGCACAATTATTTTGCCTTTCTGTATGGTTTTGCTTTCTGTTTTTCTCATCTTTACTCTCTCTTAACATATTTTACCGCTTATCTCTTTGACAAATTCTGCATTGACTCCAAGGCGATCTATAAAATGGTTGGCACAGTGATTATGATGCGCATGAATGAGGACGGCTTGACACCACAGCAGCGCGTGGACAAGATCTTCAGCAAGATGGATAAAGACCACAATGATGAGATCACACTGGAGGAGTTCAAAGAAGCAGCCAAGAGCGACCCTTCCATCGTCCTCCTGCTGCAATGTGACATGCAGAAGTAAGGGACGAGTGGCTAGAGAGGGAGGTTTAGGGATGGTATAGGGTTAGAGTGGGAGGGGTTGGGTAAAATGACATGTACAGACTTTTCCAGAGCGGTAGAGTAGATGTTTAACTAAATGTACAT
The DNA here is from genome assembly GCA_034780255.1 of Parotocinclus maculicauda. Classification (NCBI taxonomy): domain Eukaryota; kingdom Metazoa; phylum Chordata; class Actinopteri; order Siluriformes; family Loricariidae; genus Parotocinclus; species Parotocinclus maculicauda. The sequence goes on along the minus strand of JAUZSU010173476.1, from coordinate 5,359 downwards.
ATAGTGCATATACATATGTGTTTGAATGTGAAGGGACTAAGATGAAAAACGAAAATCCCTGTTAATATAAAACTGTTACAGCTATAAGAATAAGAGGCATGATGAACCCGTGAACTGCACAGCTTGTCAGACAGTCAAACCAGTCCATTAGGACTTTCAAGTCCACAGCCCAAAGAGAGAAATATTAAAGACATACTCCAGTTTTTTAACCTAATCACTATCCAGCACATCTTTAATGTGAGAGCAGTTACCGCAGACAGTAATTCTGTCATATTTTCCTGTACTAAGAACCTGCTGCCTTGAAAGTAAATTATAAGGAAACTTTTTAAAACTGTTAGGGTTTGATATTCTTTGCCTGGCCAAAGAAATACCACAAAATTGAATATGGTGTTGCATTCCCAGTGGCTTATGCAATGTCACATTATTTCTGTCCATATTATTCTTCTAAACTAGGTCAACCCATTCTCGTTGTAATTTGGCAATGAACACTAATATATGTAGGTGCCATATACAGGTCTTTCTTGGTATTATTACAACCTGTAGCCCCATGGTGAGTTAAGAGCCACAGGGCACGTCGCGTGCTACGTCATGGACTTTTTGCAAAGGCTGCCAAACCCAGTGTTGAGGTTTCTTCATTGTTAGCGGTCTTCGGACGACCACTCTGTAGCTTGTCGCCCACAGTCCTGGTTTCTCGGACATTGGCTATGAGTGTGGGATTGGTGAAGGTTCTGGGTGTCGGTTGGTGAAGTTTCCATTTTCAGTTAGGCCAGACTTTTTTTTATTGCTTGTTTCGTGCGGATCCGCCGACAATCATATTTGATGAATCAAAAAAAAAAAAAAAAATTATTATTATTATTATTTTTTTTTTGTATTTCTCGGATCCGCCACACCATCACTGGTTGAATGATGGAGAGCCATGGTGGAGAGCCAACCGTTTTCTTCAGTTCATTTTATTTTTTTACAGATTCACTTTAGTTTAATTGTATGTTAAATAAGTTTTATTTTTAAATAAAAAAAAAATTTTATTTCTTCCTCCTTCCTTGTATTGATTCCACATAGTCCTTGAGAAATTGAAAAGTGCTGAAAAATAAAGATTTCTTTATTTTTTTTTTCTCCCTCCTCAGTAGATTCTTAAGTAGGGACATCCGAGAAACAAGCAGTTTAAAAAGTCTGGCCTTACCTGTGACAAATAACAGTTTCAAACTTTCTCTGTTGATAACCTGATAGCTAACCGAACCACAAGATATATTGCAAATTAAATTGTGGCAGTCTATTTCTGAGACTATTTCTGGTCTTTTTTGATATTCCACATAACCATCTTAGAATTGGAAAAACCTGCCCTTGATGTGGCAAACAAAGCCTAAAAAATAGTCCCCCTCACCCATTACATGCTGGGCTATTCAGATATGTCATGTTCCCTGTTGTACTGAAATAAAAGGGTGCCCTGTGTCTTTTGACTCAATCTGTACATTTAATACAGTAGTAATTTGGTTAGCACCTTTGGTGTCTCCCTCAGGGATTTCTCTTATTGCTGATCTCTTCCACTCAAAAAAAAAAAACCGAACAAAAATAAATAAATTAACCTACACCCTTACCAGAAACGCCTATTGAGATTAAGACCAGGACTTTGTGATAAGCAATTAATGTGTGAAACAGATACCTTATGCTCCAGAGCCACTCTTATTTAAATTCTGAGCCTAAAGAATCTTGGCATTGACATTCTGGATGGAATATGCCTGTGCTGTCAGGTAAGAAAAAAAAATCAGATCCTGGTCATCCAGTACAATCAGTTACTCAGTTACTCTGGAATAGAGTAAATCTGGACTCATCATACCACATGACCTTTTCCTATGCTCAAGAGTTCTTTATGTTGTAGGAATCATTATGTTCCTAGCAAACTGAAGACCCCTTTCTACTGATTAGCCTAGAAGTATACTGCTCACAAAGATTTGAGGCTTTGTCATTATGGTACATTTCATTTTGAAGTATCTCCTAATTTTTGTGAGCAGTATAGTTTTCTCATTACCAACCAGTCCTGTGAGTCCTTTCCACAAATTCCACATTTCCACATGTTTGGAAATGCTTTATTTTTACTATTAACCACAGCTATGATGTGTACTGACGATTTATTTTTATGGTTTGACGTTACCAAAGTGATTTACAGTTATGGTCATTCAATATTTTTTTTTCTGACCACAGGATCATTTAACATAGCTGTTTAAGATATGAGAAGCCCCTCACCAAATCACGGATAATGATTATAATCACACTGAATGTGAGATAATGTTTGCTTATTTGAATCTGAACAGTGACTTTTGGCCAGGCTACACTAAATGTAATCACTTAATTGTGAAACTATTAGTAGTAGTATGAATATATATATTATAGGTAAGCGCCGTTTAACGCTTGCATTAAGCTCTGTGAAACAGGACCGAAATGAACGTTGACCATAGCCGCATTGTAGTGTGGATACCTTTGCACATACGTTTTTTTTAATTTGATTAATCATAATACAATATGAAAACATTTCATACAGTTCTGTGGTGTACATTACAATAATTCTTATCTTTGTATGTTTAAAGCACTTTAAAAAAAAGTACACTAGCAATTGAATTAATTGGTGAAATCGAGTGTACAAAGTTACCATGTTATTTCAAGACTGCAATTCTCTATTCTGTCAGCAGGTGTCGGAAGGGTTCGCTCATATTAGTTTTCTGTTTTCGTGTGTGTGTGTGTGTGTGTGTGTGTGTGTGTGTGTGTGTGTATATATACATATACTCAGTGTTTCCTCACCACTTTTACTTTACAGTAAATAGCATATTTACTCAGCAGATGAATACGCACCAAAAACGAGAAGTAAGACTAGAACATCGCCGACCTGAGTCGCTACTTGCCGACAAGTTTTTGTCTGCGGTGTTGTGTTCGCTGTTTGTGAAAGTTTCATTATAGACTGAATTCATTCAAGCACTACGATGCGACCTAAACGTTCTGCAAGTTCTACGGCTAAAATAGTGTATAAATACTTAAATAAATATAGCGTCCCTACATCGGGAATATTTGTTTATCCTGGCACATAACCTCCGCGATAAACGAGGAAAAACTATATATGTTATATTTTTTATTTACGATAATCATAAATCTTAAAAAATATATAAAAAAGAAGTTTTCCTATTTGATAGATTTGACTGTCAATATAACTAAATGTATGTGCTTGTCCTATTGTAAGTATTACTCCCAATACTTGTTACTAATTCTCTCTAATCTATAACTATATACTGGTTCACAGTCACTCTTTGAGACTTTTGTTCCCTCTGGCTGGCCTTTCATGTTGTTATTATTATTGTATATATTATCCATTTAAATCACTCATTAATCAGTTTTGACGCTTCTGATGCATATACATGCTGTTGTTTACATGCCATTTTCTTATGAAAGACCCTGTATATTTACATTATGGTAACCTAAAAATGATATACTGATATGATATAACGTTCATTTCACCCGTTTCACAGAAAGGAATGCAGTCATACGGTGCATACCTGTAGTTATAACTACCCCAGTTTCATTTCCGTCATTTCAGCGTGAGGACCATTTAGATTATCTAAATAAACTACAGAGCAGTTTATAACCTCAAGGACTTCAGACTTTACCAGAGTCAGTTATCCAAAGCAGCTTAAGAATTAAGGGCTTTGAGAGCCAAAGTCATTTTAAAACACTCAATTACCCCCAAGCAGTAAAAAATTTATATACAACTCTCATCTCCTATAAATGCACTGCTCACAAAAATTAGGGGATTTTTCATTATGGGTTATTCATTTTGAATTAACTTAGTAGATAACAAGTAAAGGAATCCGCAGTGTCATTATAATGAAGATTAGACATTTTGGTTACTTGTTATCGTCTTGAGCCCTCCAGGGGCTGGACTTAAAAAAATAGGCTCAAGGACCCTGTTTTATTGGGGATCACAGTGCAATCATATGTCCTAAAACCATGGTGCTGGCTTGTTTGGGTGATGGAAGGTGTAAATTTTGGTATTTGGAGTACAATTTTGTTTTGTAGTAAAAGAAACTTAACTATTGAATTAAATGAAATCTTAAGAATTGTTCGACGATTAAATCAGGTTGCATCGAAGTCTTGTTAAAAAGCAAATGCTTTAGCTCCATCTCAGCACACGGTTTCCTGTTATACAATTAGGTTTTGCTTTGTCTTTCATTTGACTTAAAGAGTTCATGTTAACATTTTTTAGTGGTCTTACACATTTGGCTCCCAATAAGCAATGTAATAAATGACTGTATATAAGATACAATGGGCCTAAATATGACGTGGCCTAAATATGTTGAAGTGATCAAATAATATTAAATATTCAAAATAGTAGGTTGTAAGAAATGAAAACATTAAATGAATGCAGTTTTCGAACAGAAATGGGGTTGAAAAAACCTGTGAAAGTCACAATTAAACCCACCACAGCAAAAATACCTTTATTTACTACTACTGTGACAGCAACGCCTAACTTGCACCCAGCCAAAAGTGGCATTATGACAGCAAATTATTTTCGCACCCCACCCCCATCTGACACTTGCTCTCTGATAATGTTGCTTGCAGTTTAATGGCAATGGTGAAATAATGATGCTTGACTTGATTAGAACGATATATGTACATAGTAACAGATGTAAGTGTAGATGTAAAAGTACAACACTGCTGCATTGTGTCTAAACACAGAACTACAACCTCAGATCAGAAAAAGCTGGGATAAGAACCGGCAGTGCATCTTACATATAGTTTGACTTTATTTCAGTGCAAACAGTATGAACCTAAAATGTTTTATGGTTTTTTTGTTTTTTTTTTTGGTCAACTTTTTTTGGTTGGCTTAATCCACAGAGGATCACGGGCCCACCCAGATAACTCCATCGTAGGGTGCACACACACTCATACACACACAGTCACACACAAGGGCCACTTTAGAGACACCAATTAACTTTGCCCAATTGCCCTGGTCAGCTTCATTTTATTATTATTAATATACATCCATTCCTCCACTGTGACCTGTGACATATTACAGTTAGTTTTTCTCCATTGGTTTGGCTCATTTCTTGAAACTGAGATGACATTCCCATAACTATAAAGTACATTGGCCAAACAGACTTTCAGTTCTTCGCAACACTTCAGATAACCAGCAAAATGTCATATGTCTCCCAAAACGTTAATTCTTGCTTCAAAATGAAGTCCCTCTCCCATATAAATAGTCAGTACCATTAAAAATGGCATAGATCCTTCTCAATTGCTTTGGCACATTTTCATTCATTTCGTCCTCCTGTCAAAATAAACTGGACGGTGCAGCACAACTACATGGATCCTCATC
>JAUZSU010173465.1:0-13001 GCA_034780255.1 Parotocinclus maculicauda | reverse complement strand
AAATAAGAGACATGTATCCTGAAAAAGAACCCCCGATTTCCCTTTAAACTTAACAGTCCCGAGTGGTCTGTGTGACCGACGCTCGAAAGCCTGAGAATAAATGGTGGAATAAATCCTTATCTAGGCATTTGATTCTGAATTAAGAAATATGTCTGTCGCATTTTCATCCACACGCCCGAGAGGAAAAGGTGAAGTGACTCAACAGACGATCCAGAAGGTAAATAAGCTATTTAGGGGGCGAACACGTTGTATATTTATGTAATGTGCTTTGTATTTATTGCTCTTTATCAGTGTTAATGTGGGAACACCTTATCTAAACAAAAGCATTTTGTGAATGTAAATCTTTTAGCTGCCTAATTCAACTGATTCACTCTATGGTTAAAAAGAAATCATGGCACACTTGCTTTGTTATTGTCAGTTTGCTAAATGAGTAGGCTACTCACTTTTGTTTAATTATGTAATACATGTGAAAAATGATTGCTATAATAATAACTATATAGTACTATAACAACAACAACAATATAATAATAATAATAATAATAATAACAGTAATAATAAAATAATAACTAAAACAGTAATAATAATAACAACAGCTAAATATTAATCATCATTATCATCATAATAATAATTTGAACAACAACAACAATATACCAATAATAATAATAATAATAATAATAATAAAACAATAACTATAACAGTAATAACAATAACAACAGCTAAATAATTATCATCATTATCATCATAATAATAATATGAACAACAACAACAATATACCAATAATAATTATAATAAAAAACCATAACAAAAACAGTAATAATAATAATAATAATAATAACTAAATAATAATCATCATAATCATCATAATAATAATATGAACAACAACAACAATATACTAATACTAATAACAATAATAGTAATAATAATAATAATAATAATAATAATAATAAAACAATAACAAAAACAGTAATAATAATAACAACAGCTAAATAATCATCATCATCATCATCATCATAATAATAATATGAACAACAGCAACAACAACAACAACAACAACAACAACAACAATATACCAATAATAATAATAATAATAACAATAACAATAATAATAATAACTAAATAATAATCATCATCATAATATAAACAACAACAATAATAACACAAACAGGAATAATAATGGGTATTGCTTGTGCATTTTAACCCCTCTTATCTGGGCACATGGCCTCTGGTAAATGTTACCAGGGAAAGCAGGACTGGGTCACTGTTTCATGATCACCAGGACTGCCCTCTCTAGGATGCAGCCATTTCAACATGTGGCATTTGCCAAAAACTCTCATCTCTGTGAAGCTAGGATAATTAGCTGTGTCTGAGGGAAGAGAAGCTGATTGGGGGATCATCATCTTTTCACTTTTCATCTGACTGGGGTCCTGTCTAAGGCTTGGTAATGTTTGCACTGTATTTTCTCGGACAGACTCTGGTACTGTGACCCCTATCAGCAGAATAAAAAGGTGAAAAGAGTCTGCATATTAATGAGGAAAACTGCTACATACCCACACCCAGGCATCTTCATCACAACTCAAACTGATTACATCTTCCTGAGGTTGATGGAAGTCTGTGTCACTTCATATTTCACCAGTGAAATGAGGTCATGTGTGTCCACTTAAGCCTTCCTAAACACTCAGATGAACTTAAATGTAAAACAATGCTTACATTTTAGCTGATTCATTCAACCTCATTTGTTCGTTGCAGTTTTATCCATCTTGGGTGCCAGGAAGTATGGATCTCTGTGTGTGTGTGTGTGTGTTCTCTGTATAAAGTGTTTCTGCATTCAATATGAATGATGGATATGTAGCTGTCAGCTCACTATCACTTTAATGGAGGTCAGGCTGTTTGTCTTCTGGTGCATTACCTTTTATGTTTCCAGCTCAGTAGCTAACAAACAACCATGATGGTGATTCACTCAGAGCAATGCACTTAAAAAAAGATCACAATTAGATTTTCACAGTGTTACCCCAAAATGTTTGGTATCTGGGAAGGCAAATGTAGGCACATATCGAAACACAGTAATCTAATTAGCATACTCGCTGTATATTGCTGATGCACTAAGCACCTGTATGGCAGGGTGGAAAGAAAGTGGCTTCTTGTAAAAAAAAAAAAATATTCCTCACTGAGTCTTGTTTGTGCTTCTGATGCCATGTGGCAAAAAGCTTTATGGTCAGATAAGACCAAGATTGAACAATTTGAGTTGGAATCCACTCACACCAGCCAGAATACATGATGTTGTGGCTGTTTTTGTCAGCAGGACTGGATAATAGGTCAGGATAACAGAAGAGAGAAATGTATGCTTGTATTCCTGAGCAAAAGCTGTTACAATAAACCCTGCAAGACAGTCGAAGACAGTTGGCTTGAGTAAATCGAGGTGTCCATGAGTGGCCAAGTCAGAGCCTTAACATGAACGCTTGATACATGTATATAATGTTTAACGCTTAAGGGTTACGTTCATGCTCAGTGATATGGTAGTGGCCATTTGCAGTACTGCAAAAATAATCACACACTCCATGTTTCGAACTTCTCTGTAGATGCTGGATGAAAACCTCCACCTGATCCAGTGCATGATGGACTGTCAGAGTAAAGGAAAAGCAACAGAAAGCACCCAGTAAGTTCAGTGCAGCTTTATAAGCAGCTACATGGAAATTAATGCTCAAGCATTTACGTTATATTTACATATACAGCATTTAGCAGACGTCCTTATACAACTCATACAGTCTTACAATTCAAGCAATGGTAGGTTAAGGGCCCAACTGTGGCAGAGGTGGGATTTGAACCCAGGACCATCAGACCATCTGGTCTAGGGTCCAGTACCTTAACCGCTAGGCTAAGGTACTTCAACCACCAGAAACAATCCATAATGATCTAACATGGATTTTAGGGTTATACTCCAGAACATGAATCCATCCAAAATGATAAAGTCATAATTATTTTTGAGAACTTTTAAGCATTCACAGACAGACATTAAGAAAATACTATTTAATGTGTTATATAATGTGTAATATGTAGTGGACGCAACATGATCTGGGATATGAATGTGACTAACTGGATTATTTATATTGCTAAGTCAATGTGAAGACAGACTTCTTCAGATCCTGTGGTTCCTAAATACCTTCACTTTTCAATAATGCCTCTTACAGTTGGTTCTGCATTGTGAATTGATAGTTCATGAACTGACTTATTGTAATGGTGGCATCCTCTTACAATATCACCAAATTCAGTGAGTTTTTTTCCTTACAGCTACTTTTTTGAAAGTCAGACTGTAGGGCTAGACGCTTGATATTTACACCTGTGGCAATAGGACCGTACGAAATGGGAACCAAACGAGATGTGTCCCAATAGTTTTGTTCATATCTAGTATTTGTTTGCAGAAATGGTTTATTGAAGTTCGTAAGGTTATTCTCTGGGTGTTTTGTGTTTAGGTATCAGCAGATCTTACACAGAAACCTGGTGTACCTTGCGACCATAGCCGACTCCAACCAGAACGTGCAGTCTCTGTTACCCGCGGTAATGTACCGTTCATCTGATAAAACACAACAATCTTCATTTCTTACATTTATTTCTTTCTAATACTGAGCTAAAATTAAAGGCATAACAATAGATATAGAATTCTGAATGTTACAACTGCCCACTGTAACGTAAACTAAATGTTCCAATTCTTTCATCTCTTTCTAAAATCTCAGCCCCCGAATCCTGGGATGAATATGGGTGGAGGTGGGATAGGGGGGAGCAGTGCTGGAGGGACTCTTCACTCTCAGAATAACCTAAACGACAGCATGGTTCCGTCCTCAATCATGCAGAGTCAGATGAGCAACGGTGAGTTGGTTTGAACCCTTATCTTCCCGTGTTCTCCGTCTCACTGTTACTGCTTGCTCTCCAGCTACATGTCCTGCTGTCTCTCCAGATTCCTCTTCATATTCATGAAGCCTTAAGAGCTTGTTCAGTTTACTTCATTCTCCTCTGTATTATAAACCCATGTGCAATGGCAGCGTCTGTTCATCCTCATGTTAAGCAACATGACATAATTCCAAAGAAATATCTCAAACACCCTGCAAACCCCACGTAGCCATGTGCCCATCTAGATCATCCACTGATTCCTCGTACCTCCTTCATGTCCTGTTCTGCTGATGAACTGAATGTGTGTGTATATCTCAAACGCGATTGGCCGTTTGACTGTGAGTGTGTGTTATCAGGCCCGAGTCACACTCCCATGCAGCAGCAGCAGCAGTTGGGTTCCTCAACCTCGTCCATGAGCTCCGGGTCCGGGTTCACTCACTCAGTGCCCTCATCCACATCAGCACAGGGCACAACTCTGTACCCGCCCTCCCGCACCAACCTCAACATACAGGCCAGCCAAGGTGAGCCTCGGGAGTGCTCGTCCATACCTTTCATGACCAGCCACACACCAGTATTGTATGCAGTACCCAATACTTCTATAAAAGCAACCATACCTTTCTGGAAAAGGTAAGGTAAAAAGTCAAATTGGGACATGAGTAAATACTCCATGCGTCTTTGTTGTATTGTTTTTTGATCATATTGTCTAGACAAGATTAATAATTAAAATGGTCACAATAATTTTCTAGGTCAAATCGAAGATCTTTCTGGCTTAATATTAAAGCTAATTAAATATTTTCAAAGAAGTGTAGTGTTGTAGTACTTTAGTCCGAGCTTGGCCTCAACCTCATTTGGACTCGTGCCTTTAGTCTTGAGCCTCCCTGCACTCTGATTGGCTAACAGGGAAAAACAACTTCCTGCTCTTCTCTTTCAGGTCAGATTAGGATTTTGTTCCAGGGTGAATGTTATTAGTATGTAGTCAGTTTTAATAATAGAAATGGATCAAATGGGTGTTCGTTGTTTATATTCAGGTGACTTTATGTTGTGATTCTGATTAAGTCTGAGAGAAAAAGGGAAACAGAATCATCACCATCATTTACACTTAGTTTGACTAAGACTTTAATATAATCATAATGAATAATTATTTTAGGTTATATGATAATTAAGAATATATTTGACAAAATATGTGATAAAATCTGACATAATGTATTAATAAATAATGTATCATGAATGGCAATGAATGTAAAGTGAATTACTAACTAATTAATTGCTTTCTATTGTTTTATGATGAAAATAATTCTTAATCTGGTCTTAGTCTCGGTTTTGACTCAGACTCAGTGTGTCCCAGTCCTGGTCTTGACTCGAACTCAGCTCTAACAGTCTTGACCACAACACTTATGTCTTTTTCATTTTCAGTTGCTAAAAATTCCAAGTTAAATTGACTCTCAAAAGCCTCTACAGGCTAGTACAGGCTAGTACAGGCTAAGGCTGCACATTTTGCCTTTCTTGAATATGTTAATAAGTAAATTTTCCTTTTGCAAAGTGTGGGTTAAGTCAGCAAGGATAAAGTTTGATACTAATAATAATGCTTTTTCCACTTTTCCTATCTATACAGTACTGGGCCACCAGTTATATAATGATCATTTATAACATATCATCAATGACTGGACCTAAAAATGTTAGCTTGGATTCATCACTCCATCATTTAGTATTTGGGAGCTTGGCATCACGATGAAGCTGCCAATTGCTTAAATTTCTCAAGTGTAAGGGGGGGTCACAGTAAATACTTCCCACTGTAACTTATTGAAGCTGTTTTATCTTAATTTTACAGCTTTTAAAGTCTGCATACAACATTTTTTACATTTTTTGGTTGTATTCTAGTAATAGACTTGATATATGTTTACATTTACATTTACCGCATTTAGCAGACACCCTTATCCAGAGTGACTTACAGCTCATACAGTCTTACAACTCAACTAATAGTGGGTTAAGGGCCTTGCTCAAGGGCCCAACTGTGGCAGCTTGGCAGAGGTGAGATTTGAACCCAGGACCATTAGGTCCAGAGTCCAGTACCTTAACCGCTAGGCTACCACAGTCCCACATGTTCAATATAACATTGCTGCAATAATGGTTTATCTAATCTAATGATGGCCTAAGACTTTTGCACAGTACTATAGATCTTGTATATTGGAACCATCCTTAACATGCAGTGTGCCTGACCAAAGAGTGGGCGGAGTCAGGGTAATGTTAATGCCTACATTCTCTTTAAATCCAAACTGTCCCTTTAATGCTGTGTATTTTTGCCTCCTGACATTTACAGCGTACAAACCTTCCAAATAGTCGCTTTAGGCTCGCAGACTTGCTGTATTTGGGTAAGCAGCATCCAAAGATCACACATTCAGTTCATCATAATTATTTACCTCCCTTACTACCTACCTACCTACCTACCTACCTAACAAGCCTTACTAACCCTTAATCTAACTCATCACTGAATCCCCAGATGTCAGCGTTTACCCTCTGTGTCTGAGCACCTACCCCAGCTTGGCTTCTGCTCTTTCTTCCACACTGAATTCTGCACATAAGTTTTTATTTTTGAGATCTCCTCCTCACCTCTGTACTTGGCTTTTTTGTTTTATGAATTCTGTATTATTGGTATAAAAATGTGTGGTAATGATTGTGATGTTCCTCAGTCACTATGATGCATCAGCAAGGTGCAGGACCTCATTACTCCTCGTCTGGAGGTCAGCACTACCAGGGCCAGCAACCCATGGGCATGATGGGACCGGGGAACCAAAGCAACAGCATGATGCCCCAAAGATCTATAGGGAGCTTTCGTTCTTCTCAGCAAGGTAAGTCTCAAGTTGTTCATGCACTTGTAGGTTTTGGTTTCAGTTTATTTAGATTTTAGCAGCATGACTAATTTCGGCCATACGGAAGCAGTCAGGAACAAAATGCCCAATAGGTACAGTTTAACAACCGTCCAACCAACGTCTGTTCACTTAACGACAGAGGTTTTAACGATTTCAACAAATTACAGTAGGAAATAAAAAGAAAAGTCTTTTATCCCCAGATGTTGTGGCATAAACAGCTGGTCAAAAAAAGTTTTATCATATGTACTTTTACAGCCATAAATATTATTTATGTATGGATTTATTTGATGCTTTGTTGACATTTTTTAAAATGTAATTTATTTTCATAAATACTGATTTAGTATGCATTAAATATGAGCACAAGTTGGAACTTTGTTAATGTTTGTCTTGCGCATTGACACTTTTAGGACACAAGCAGAGATGTGAACTGGAAACATTTGCACTTAAAGCTTATAAGCATATAAGTAGTAACCCTACACGTGCTGCATCTGCTTGCATATACCTAGAAGTGCCAAGCACAGGTCATTTGACTGCTGTGCCTTCCTACTGGTAGCACCATGCTGGCGTTAGCTACTTAAAGGTTTAAAGTGCTTAAAGGGTGACAATGCATTGCCTGTTCTGAAAATCAGCGTTGCTTAAAATAAACTCATTCGCTCTTGGTTGTGTGCAGCCAGGAGGTATGTTTTTGGCTTATATTTCATTGTGTGTTTATATTGTGCTTATAACTAAAGAACCTCAGTATTGCGTATTTGCTTGAGGGAGTGATTTGTAGAACAGGATAGGTTTCAGATGCTGTGTAGGAAGCATTCTAGCTGTGTTTTCAGGATTATCTCTGACACATTAATGTATTGCATATCTACGTTTACATGCAGAGTTCTTGTGAAAATCCCACTTAATTCTTCCATTTAGTATCAATTTTCAACTTATTATGAATTTGTAACATATCCCTATTGTAAATCTAGGGTTGCATGGTGTGTGCTCTGAAAGATATCTAAACACCTAAATAAAAAATTGTACTTAAATACTACGTTATATAGCAATGTTGTATGCGATACTACAAGTGTACCGTGTACTAACTAAATAGTCAAGATTCTGCAGTGTTTCCCATACAGTTATTTATATTCTGTATTAAAATTGGGTAAAATCTTAACTCACTGTAAAGCTGAAACATAGGTTGTATGTGAAATGTCTTGGCTAATAGATACACCAGGTATTAGGTTAATTAGGTACTTCTGATTAGGTGTACCTGGTAAACAGTTACCACAATAGGAGTGTGGACACGATGCAAATTGAGGTCATTAAATGAAAATCTAAATCGCTTGACTCAATCAGCAATTAGCAAACTGTTTTTTTTGTTTAGATTCATTAACATTGCTTTCAGTGTCATTGGCTGTTTATGGAGCCACCCAAGGTTACATCGACATACAAGGCTAAATCCAAACGACTCATACATACTCAGATGAGAGCATTTAACTTTACTGTTCTGTTTTGCAAAGACGCAGTTCTGGTTTCTCCGCTTGTTTCCCCTCTGCAGTGTGTCAGCCTATGGGTATAAATCGAACTAAATGGAAACTAATCTGCAGCTTTATGTCCTATGATAATAGCACAGTGTTTGAGGAGTATCCAGGGTTCACCTGAGCAGTAACACCAGTAACTAAATACTGCTTGGCATTCAGTCTGCTCACACTGATGCCTCATGTGTTCAATAAATCTTTCTGCATGAGAAGCTGTGTTGTTATGTGTGTCATTATAAGTACTGTATAGCAATAGGAATATGTTGGTTAAGCAGGTTAACAACGTGACTGTATATGTGCACAGGCGTTAAGTGATCCACACCTGTGGATGAAGCATTCTTGTTGAAGGGCACTTGAGTGTTGTAGCAGTTGAATACACTGTATATATTAAGCTAGACTTTCTAATGTAGTTTCTCTTGAGACCGAATGGAACTGATATCTGGAGTTTCTGCACACCAGCATTAAATCTTGTCGCCTCAGGCAGTTGTGTCTTATCCCTTAAACCCCCCCCACCATTTTCAAATGCCATATTAACTTCATTTTCTTTCCCTGATAAGTGAACCGTTTTCTCTTGGGAGCAAATCTGATCATCTTTAAAGTAAAAATCTACCGTTTCACTTTCATAATGCCATTACTCCCACTAATCCCCAAGTTTACCAATACTATTAATTTTTTGCTGATTTTTCTACTTGATAGATGCTCCAAACACAAAACTCTCTCAGTCTGAACACATTTTAACATTGTTTGACCCTATTTCTTAAAGAATTCAGCCCCGTGTGTGTCCCATGCACATTCAGACATGCACATCTGGGTCACTTGGTCAGATGAGATCTGATTAATTAAACGTGGTGTCATCCTGTCTTTCAGGATCGCAATACATGGGTCAGGAAGAATTCTACGGAGAGCAGTACGGACACACTCCGAGTTCGGGCGAGCCCATAAACCAGCAGTATTACCCTGATGGTAATAACACAGACACACACACACACACACACACACCAATACATATTATACATGTACATGCTCGTTCACATCACCTTTCCATCTGCCCCATCTTCTTTCTTAGCATCACTTTCATATTTAAAACCTGTTCATTTCACTGTTTTACATTTGTTTTATATAAATGACTTTCGAATTGAACCTTAACGTGTATATACTGTACATTTTTGCCCTTTTGCTCTTTGATTGGTAGATTTGGTGTGCAGAAATTTCAGATCTTCATAGTTTTCCTGCATTTTCTTAATCTTGTTTAGATCCATTAGATATAACATCTTTGTGGCATATAATAACTGTTATCTAGGTCCTCCCAAGGTTTCTTTCTTATAATGTTTTTGAAAGTTGCCCTAGGGTTGCTCAGTTTGGTCAGTTCTCAGGTTTTGTTTCTACATAACAGAAGTTTGTAAAGCTCCTTTGAGACAATGCTCCACTGTAAAAGCACTGTAGGAATAAATCGGACATTAAATAATTTCACACCAAACAGTTCTAGGTACTCATTAGGTAGGATCTGTTCCCTTTTTTGGTTTGCATTCACACCCCCAGTAGGAATGCTGTGCGATGACTTAAATTGAAGCTGCCCGAATTTCGCTTAGATGACTCAAAATCATGCCTGGACTTCACTGTCGGTCCATTTGCCTGTGTTTGTTTTTATATGAGTATGGAGTACAATTCTATTTAACAATGGTGGTCAAGCTTAATATGGGCTCCTTGGTTTGGACCAATCACGGTAATCTTATATCACTCAGGGTTCCTAAGTGCCGAGAAGCGACCCCAAAGGTGTTCTAAGAACTACAACAAACCCTAGTCCTTGTGGTGCAAACGTGACAAAAGGGGCATAGTTCTAAAAACTATGCGTAAGTTCCTGCAGTGCAGCTTTACTTGGACATTTCTGTTTACATACTTTGATGAGGGATGTGTGTGACCCTTAACTTATGATTGCTGTGATCCGACTTAACTGGCAACACAGGAACCAGCCCTTAAAACCAATTAATCACATTGCTCATGAACACACTTTTTGAAACACCAGTTGATCTGATTTAGAATGTCAACAAAGGGTTAAGGGTTAATGTTACCTGGTGGAAAAACAACTCAGACATGAGTACATGTGACATGCAAAGAAAACCATCGTACCCTGTATGGATACCAGTCATTAAGATGCTCTTTTGATTTGTGTAGGTCATAGTGAATACTCATATCAGCAGTCCACATATGGAGAGCAGAGCTACGAGAGGTCGTTTGAAGACTCGTCACAGCACTATTATGAAGGTGGTGGGTAGATGTATATTTTTTGAACGTTTTATTAGCAATCCAAATGCAGTGTCTTTGTCCTTGGTCATTCCAAAGATTAGAAATGGAGATCAGTGGAACAGAGTATTAAGGAGTGATGAATCTTCCTACCACTTTCAGGGAGTTTTTCCTTTCCACTGTCGCCCTAAGCTTGCTCAACTGGACTGTGGTAGCCTAGCGGTGAAGGCACTGGACTCTGGACCTGAAGGTCCTGGGTTCAAATCCCACCTCTGCCAAGCTGCCACAGTTGGGTCCTTAAGCAAGGCCCTTAACCCACCTTGAATTGTAAGAATATATCAGTTGTAAGTCGCTCTGGATAAGGGCGTCTGCTAAATTCCGTAAATGTAACTTTTTTACATAATATAAAATTGTAAAGCTGCTTTGAGACAATGCACCATTGTAAAAAGCGCTATATAAATACAGTTAAATTGAATTTAATTGAATGAATCCAAGCTTGAAATGACTGACATTTACAATATTTTCTAAATGGTCATTATACCACTGCTAAATCAACAGATCTAATGATGTCCCTAGACCCAAGCACAGTACTCTGTGAGACAGTAATTGTACTATGAAGCAATTACTACAGGTATTTATGCTTATCTTATAATAACTAAAATGATCAGAATATAATTAATTGTTTTTTATTTATTGACTAACAAGCTAAATAATAATGAAATAAACATGATTTTGTTCATTAAACTGCTTTTAAGTTGTTGAAATATTAACAAAACCTTTATACCTTTAATAGTTTAGTTTAAAACTCATGAATTAATAAGGTGTCAGTGCATTTAATGAGAGTGGGTTTCCAATTGGTATTGTGATATAATGTGTATCTGATTTTCTTATAAAATATTGTCTTATTTCTTTACTTTCTGCTCAGAAACTTCACTAGTTTTTACAACTCTTGGCTGGCTCGCCAAGATTGAAAAACTAGAAAGATTTTTATGTTATATTTATTTATATTTATGTCATTTAGCAGACACCCTTATCCAGAGCGACTTACAGTCGTACAATCCAAGCAATTGTGGGTTAAGGGCCTTGCTCAGGGACCCAGCTATGGCAGAGGTGGGATATGAACCCTGGACCTTCTGCTCCATAGTCCAGTACCTTAACCAGTAGGCCACCACAGTCCATAATAGTGTTCTGTTATAAAATCTGTTGCAGTTATTGTACACCAATCCCATACCCCACCCCACCCCCCAATCCACCCCTTCAATGGTAACTCAACGCTACTCAGGCACTAACAGGATTCAGATTATTGTACTCATTAAAAGTACTTTTCATGTCTAATTATACAAGTAATTCTCCTGTTGACTATGACTGTTCTCATCATGCATTAGTCACAATGGGAACTATTGATGGGGGTTTTGTGTGTCGCTGTTGTAGGAAACCCTCAATATAGCCAACCCCAGTCACAATACCAGCAGAGCTCAGGTCAGCAGCAGCAGTTCAACCAACAGCAATATCAGTCCCAGTCAGGATACAGCAGCCAAGGCCAGGGCTATGGTAAGACCACACAAATACACCAGTAACCATTGTACACTGAGGCTTTTATATGAGAATTCACAGCTAATCAGGCAGGAAGATTTTTATTATGAATTCTGACCAGAGGGGAATTCCAAAGTAGAGCCATGTAATAATTATTCAATTTTTAGTTTCTATAAGAACAAACCTTTAGCAAGATCTAGACTTGCATCAGTTTGTGTAGCCCCTGCTTCACCTTCTACAATCCAAGTCGATCCTCTGCACCTGCCAGTCCAAGTTTATATTTTTGTCTCTGCGAATCCAAGTCTCTGCAATGTCTTCTTAATCTTTTTTGTCAGTTTGAGTCCCTGTTTTGCTTGAGGTGTTTGATGACTGTTGGTATTTGAAGGACAGTGTCAATGTCTAACAGAATATTGACTGGTTTCTATATGTTCTGTGGGTCTATAATGACAGTATTGTTATTAATTGCATCAATTGATGCCAGACTGGTAAGGCTTTCCACAGGTGAGCATTTTTTCCTCGTCTTTTAGGTCCAGGACAGGGAGCTTCAGCCCAGTACCAACAGTATCAGCAAGGCCAGAGTCAACAGTATTCCTCATATCGGTCTACACAATCTGGACCTGGCACTCAGTCACAAAGATCATACACTTATGAACAGGTATAACAATATTCCAGAGACCCACGCTGGGTTTTTTTTGCACCCATTCTCAGGCACAGTTGGACCCTCTGTGAGAATGCCAGTACTTGAAAAACAATCCCTAAATCAGAGACAGTGCATGACTGATAAAGGTTATCATTTTGTCTGTTGTAATTGAGTTGATTTTTTCCATGTTTGGCCATTTCCCATCCATGTGATTAATTAAATTAATTACAGTCGATTCCAGTTAATAGGACCACATCGGGACGCGGTCATTTTGGTCCTAATAACCGGCTGGTCCGATTAAACGAACATGCCCTATGTTACAAG
>JAUZSU010173454.1:0-13002 GCA_034780255.1 Parotocinclus maculicauda | reverse complement strand
TATAATAGGATTTGTTTCGGTACTTTAGGATTTGGTCCGAATAAGCGGCTGGTCCAATTAACCGGTGGTCCAATTAACCGGAATCGACTGTATATCAATCAAAGCATAACCTACCTTAAACATACTTAAAACACTTACATTAAGCTACAATTGGACGCTGCTGAATTCCTTACTTAGCACGAGAGAGTGCGGCAAAATATTATACTGCAAATTTTGTGTTTGTGTATTATTGGATTCATGTTGTAAAGTCGAAATATTGTAAATTGGACCATTGCGAAACAGGGATTAGATGTATTGGTTTAGCATGTGAAATTATACTCTATGGCCAAAAGTTTCTTGAGACAAAACAAGTGAACAACAAATCCAATTGAACTACTAGAACATCTTTATCAAGCCACTTAGTTTAATATGACTGCTTTCTCCATTGCTGCTGTATTGGATTTGCAAACATTGCTGACAGCTTTGCTTCCCAACTTCCTTTCCAAGATAATTAGTGTGGTGAAGCAACTCACCTAACATTGGCATCCTAGTTTTACCCAGAGGCATTAGATGGTGGTTAAGGACCGGGTTGTGTGCAGGCAAGTCATGTTCCTTCTATGTCATCAACAAACAGGCACTGTAATGCTGTAAGCAGGAAATGGTCTTTCTCAAACTGCCATACACAATTCAGAAGTACACAATTTTATAGAATACTATTTTATACTGTAGCATTAAGTTTCTCTTTACTGGAACTGAGGGATCATTTGAAACTACTTCTGATCAGTATTCATCCTCTACCAACCTTTACTGTTGGCACTATTCTTACAAGCATGTCATGTTGAACCCTGTGTTGGTCTGCCACACTGCAAAAAATGATACAAGCGATTCATGAATGCATTTTTACTGCCCCAGAGTCCGATCCCATTCTGCATGAGGCTTGTATGGGTTTCTTAACCTGTTAATAATTTTCATAAACAAAATGCTTCAACACTTGCTGGGATGACTTATTAATGAAGCTCTTCGCAGTTTCCACTTATAGCACTTATAGCTGATCATAGTTTTCAGGATTAATCATTCTATGGTAATTGTTTCTCTAAAAGCATCGCTTGGTTTATGTACAGGTTAGTAATGGATGTTGCTTAAAGCCAAATCCACCTGGTTCACAATGGTAAAGTTAATTTCAGACCCTAAATCTGATGCTTTGTATTACTTTTACGTACATCTTGCAGGTTAGTGTGCTTACCTACCAGTAACTCAATAGGATGCTTCGTATTGCTTAGTTCACACACACACACACACACATACACACACAGTAATATGCCACATGCAGCCGCCAGTTCATGGCTCTGCGTGCTTGAACATGCGTTCAGGACGCTGAGGACTCTCTTATTTGACACGCACCAGTATAAGTAGACAACGTTTCAAACTCCAGCAGATGATGGGAAAATGAATGATTCAGGATGGATCATGCTATAAAGTACAGTGAATAGTAATCTAATAGTACATTATTTTTTATAATTTGTATTAGATTGATAAAGAGATAAACGTGGATTAGGCTGGATGTTTGTAAAAAATAAATAAATTACATTGAATGCCTTGTGTCATTTGTGATTTTTTAAAAATCATGTTATTATTATTTTTATTTGTTTATCCTTGCTTAAATTTGTATAGCTGAGCGAACGTGATGTGAGCACTAAGAAGTAATGAATAACATAACAGTCACTTCTCACAGTAGTTTTTGGATGTGATAAAAATGGGCAGAGCTAAAAACAGGAGCAACTTTGAGCCGAGCCATAAATCGTTATGTCCAGACAACAGGGTCAGCTCACCTCCAACATTTCATGACTTGTGGGATGCTCCCAGTCAGCAGTC
The DNA here is from genome assembly GCA_034780255.1 of Parotocinclus maculicauda. Taxonomy (NCBI): domain Eukaryota; kingdom Metazoa; phylum Chordata; class Actinopteri; order Siluriformes; family Loricariidae; genus Parotocinclus; species Parotocinclus maculicauda. The sequence goes on along the minus strand of JAUZSU010173454.1, from coordinate 11,151 downwards.
ATGAGTACCTTGGTCTTTGGAACAATGGAAGAAGGTCGCCTGGTCAGATAAGTCCCAGGTGATGGTTAAGCAATGCGGAGGAGTGAGGAAGCTTAAGATACCATTAACCTTACAGTATATAGTCCAGGATTTTACCCACTGTACCATCAGTGCCCATGATTTAGAGTTACAACAGTGACAATTTGTGATTTGATACCATAAAACCTTAGGGAGTCCAAGTACTTAATTATTGTGTCTATCTTACTAAAAATTATTACACCATTCAGTTTCATTATTATTTAATGCACACTATTTACAACACATCGAAAGTTTGGAAATGTCAAGGAATGTCTTTGTTTTTGAAAAAATATATATACTTTTTAATCATAAAACGTGTTAAATTGTAGGAACTGCATTAACACTTTCGATAACTGGTGCTTAGTCCCGGATGTAGACTTGGAGGACTTTTAACCCATTCCTGATGGGTACCCATTCCAGCTCTGGCATGTTGGTGGGTTTCTTCACATGAACTGCTCACATTCATGTCCTTCCACAACATTTGTATTGAATTAAGATCAGAACATTGACTTGGCCATTCCAAAACATTTTATTTATTTTTTAACCATTTAATTTTAGAATAATCTGTGGTTCATAGGGCTGTTCTAGTGCTACATGACCCATTTTCTCTTGAGATTCAGTTCACTGACATATTTCCTGACATCCTCCTGTATAACTTGCTGGTATAATTAAGATTGTATTATTTCGTCATGATGGCAAACTGTCCTTGCACAGATGCAGCAAAACATAGTAATAATACCACCTGCATGTTTCTCAGGTGGGATAGGTTTCTTATGGTGGAATGAAAGGACAATCTTCTTAAATGTTTTCGATTTCGATTTCGAGCAAGAAATATAGAAAACCACAAACTTTATAAAACACTGGTTATTGGCATGTTTCTTGAGAAAGCTGTCTTGTTTTGCCCATTTTTTGTACACACACACATGAACCCGCCACTTTCTTAAGTAATAGGTTGGACCTGCCTGATAAATTGGACATCATTTTACCTTCAGAACTGCTTTATTTTTGTGGCATAGGTTTAACTATGTGCTGAAAATCTTCATCAGAGATTCTGGTCCATATTGTTACGCAGTCACTGCACATTCATGATGCGGATCTCCCATTCCAACACATCCCACCAGTGCCCTGTTAGACCAGGGAGACCATTTGAGTACAATGAACTCATTATTATGATTAATAAACAAGTTTGGGGCGATCTAACCTTTATAACAATTCACGTTATCTCCTTATCAGAATGTTTACACTGCTAACACTGATGGATATGGATTTTACACTAATTTATTATTAAAAACAGGTCCCTTTCTTATTCATACTCTGATTAGTTTTGCTTTTTACCCACGCTATCTCGACGGGCATTTAGTTTTTAAGTGATTAACCCTTGTTTTGTTGTATTTCTGTGTATTGTGTTACTGTGTCTGGATTTAATTCTTAATAAGCGTGCCATGCTGAGCTATGAACGCGCGATGGCGCGCATGCGCTGCTCAGGTCTGGTTTCTAAGCAACGCTCTGTAAATATCTCGGTCTGCAGCAGCTCGCAGCGTTTTGCCCCACTAAACCTGCCTGTAGCATCAGGTGAATTTAAAGAAACCAGTTTTTTTTATTTGGGTTATTTTTATATGCACGTTGAAATGGATTAACGGTAAGCGCAGCTACAACTGCAGCAAACCAGTGGAAACAAACAGGTAAGCCCCCTCTCTCTTTTTGCTAACATGCTAGCGTAAGTAGCTAGCCGGAGTCATAATATTTTTTTATCCGATAAACGGGCGGAACATGTAATAGATCTGAATGTAATGTGGCTGTGTTAAGACAGCGTGACATTTCATGTGTAAGCAGGCTGTAAAATGTGCACCAAAGTAATGCAACAGGAGCAGAACAAGCAATCTGTGTAAGAGGCTAAACGGCTTAACTCTGAAACCCAGCTGTAAATGAACAGGCCTAGTAATGAAGCCGTCTCTACGATCTGTACTGACTTTATTTATTTATTTCTAATTTATGAGTTGTTCCATTTGTTTCCTTTTTAGCAAACAGCACGTCAGAGTTGCAGCAGCTATAGGTGAAAGATTTGGTTTGCTTTTTTTTAAGTGACACGATTTATGAGTCGGTTCCGTTAAATGATTCGTTGGTTTGCCGCTCCATTCAGTCGAGAGACTGCAAATACAAGGCATAATAAATAATTACAAAAATTGAAATCGTTTTTTTAAATTAGCATGTGATCAAAGGGTTCATTGGTTTAAAGAGAGAGAATTTAAAAAGAAAGTCTTGTGCATGATCGAAAGATTCAGCGATTCATAGCCAAACGATTCACATGTTCAATCTCTGAGCCACTGAACTTAAGAGAGAAGTGAATCTCTTTCATGATAGACAGATCTGCGGGTTCAAACATTGACACACTGTTCAAGAGAGGAGAGAATATTTTTCATGATCATACAGTTTACAGGTTTAATGCCGAAGAGCTGAACTGATTCACAGATCCAGTGGGCAGGAGATCATTTTGTATTGTGTCCAAATTATTCCCTTATTCAAATACTTGCAAATTTGAGAGTGAGGAATATATTTTTTAATGATTTACTGATTCAAACACTGGAGCAGAAACTGACTGTGTGCAAAAGATATCCTGAATTGAATATTGATTAACTCATTAAGAGTGGACAATCTGTATGTCCAAATGATTCACGGTTTCAAATACTGACTCGGTAAATGAGAAAAGAGGAAATGTAATCCCTGATTCAAAGTGCATAAATATGGCATAAATATGGAAATCCACTGCTTACACACACAAAAAAAATGAACATAGTCGAATGCGACTGGATGACCATTGTGATGACCCGAGTACAGGCTGTGTCTCAGTTAGGCGAGGCGGTTTGGCAGTTCATTTCTTAGTGTTATAACAGCTGATATCTTAATAGCTTTTATGGGTTTAATTTAGTTCATCATAAATGTTTTACTTTTGTTTTCCAAGGACACTTTATTATTAATATTAGGTGAGAATTCTATTACATTTTATTTTATTATAGTGAGCTATTGTCTGATCTGTTATCTATTGTATTTCACATCAGAACTGAATCACAAGATTTGTGTCCATACTATGAGAGAATTTTGTGCCACAGGCTTTTGAGGGTTACCAATAATAAAAAGCAGCACTCTGGTGGCCAGCAGCAGCACCTCTCAGCTTTGAACTCTTTGCTTTGAACAGTAGACCCTGTCTGAAAAAGCCAATGGGGCTCTTTGACAAGCTAGCGGGATGGCTGGGCCTGAAAAAGAAGGAAGTCAACGTGCTGTGCCTGGGTCTGGACAACAGCGGAAAGACCACCATCATCAATCAGCTAAAGCCATCCAACGTAATTGTCACTCGCACATTTAAGACACTCGACATGGTGTGGAAAAGTGTTTGTTTAGAATTCATGAATAATATGGTAGCTATAGCTATCAATTATTTGCTGTCAATTTTGTTAGTCCAGTCTAAAGATAATGAAGAAACCAAATAATGTATTCAATGATCTTCTCCATTTTCGTTATGACCAAACAATTTCTTAAAAGTTTCTATTTCTGAGAAATCTGTCAGCATTAAATTGTATTCCTACAGGCTCAGGCCCAAGACATCGTCCCCACCATTGGGTTCAGCATTGAGAAGTTCAAGACATCAAGGTGACCATAAGTACTGTTCATATTCTGTGTTGTGGTAGAACATGATCAATGCAATGATTAACTTTTTCTTTCCAGTCTGTCATTTACAGTTTTTGACATGTCCGGTCAAGGGAGGTATAGAAACCTATGGGAGCATTACTATAAGTAAGTACAACTGCTTTAACTCTCATATTACTGTCATTTTTTAAATTTGATATAACGATCTGTGGGAGAGGTCTAAATACAAATGACATTAACAGATTAACATATCCCAAAATGAAATATCTATATAGCAGTGTTTTAATTAGATTTTTTATAGTAATCGTGTTAAATTCTCTTTTCAGGGAGGGACATGCCATCATATTTGTCATCGACAGCAGTGATAAGCTGAGAATGGTGGTGGCCAAAGAAGAGCTGGACACCCTGCTTAACCACCCTGGTAAACTGAATATTTTTTTTCTCTGTACAGCTGCCATAGATGTTATGCCTAAGCTAGAGTTTGGTGACATGTAGTAATATCTGGATTTATTACACAGTGTTGTCATTGATTCTGCAGATCATTCCTAATTCTTTAAATTAAATAAATTACTTTTTCAATTGATGTTTTTAATTTAAGCTTTTATTTATTCGGTGTATTAAAATGCTACCATAAACTCTCTGTGAGAGAATTTTGCTTTTTGTATTTTAAAGTGAACATTTATAGCAACATTTTTGCTCTACACAGGGTTTTTATAATTTTAGTATTTTGTTTGCATTTGCAGGTTCTTTTTACAAAAATAAAAATGGAATATTTATTTTGGAGCACTTGTGCGAGACAAGATTTTGACCTGAGTGTGCCAATGCTTTTACTGAGTATTTACCAGGTCTGTCTCATTACCTAGTGAGTGCCCTTGCTGACTACTTCCTATGGAGGGTGTTGCCTATGTAGAGATTTCTAATCAGCAGGCTGGTTTACCAGAGTTACCAGATACATCACCGATTGGTCATCCATTGTTCCACCATCAGCGTATATTTGTGTCTTACAGGCCTGGATTCTACTCTTTGCTGTTTTACCGAAATTGAAATTTTCCATAAAGGCTTATTTTTGGAGGAATCTCGTAATACACGCATAATACTTTTACAAGGAACAGATAAAAAGTATACAGAAGTTCTATATGGGCAAATGGAAGCCCTTCTGTTTGATATCTGTGGTTTAGCACATTTATCTGGTGATAAATAAATTAAATAAAATTAGCACAATAACAGGTGCAGTCTAATGAAATCAGTTTATCTTCCACATAATAAAATAACATTTTGTACGTATGTAGGTAAAAAATCTACAATACAAATTCCTATATATTTTTACAAATTAACTTCAATGTATTATGATATGTAATGTGTATTATGATATATTATTATGAAACTGTGCTTGTGTTTTGTTTCTTTTCATTTCAAATCGAGAGCAAGAAAGTTTACTGTGGATCCATGTGCACAGTTACCTGAATTATGGAACATGGTACAGACGTGATACCCCGCTCTGTATTCAGATAACAGGCAGGAGGGGCAATCAGGAGGGCCAATACACAATACTGATGTCATGAAAAAAATAATAGTATTAGAAGTCTCTCGTGCAAAATTATTTACTGAATGTCTACTGTATAAACAATTTTTCATAATGGATTCTCACGCAATGTTCAGCTTTATGTCGTTCAGTAGTATTTTACTAATTACTCATGTTTTTCAGTAACCACAAGTTAGAACAATTAATATCTTGTCAATTGCTTTGTCCTTTCCAATCATGCTGGAGCATTTGCCTGGTCTTAATGCTACTGTCTCTCTCTATGCATGTAGATATCAAACACAGGAGGATCCCCATTCTGTTCTTTGCTAATAAGATGGATCTAAGGGATGCATTGTCCTCAGTGAAGGTCTCTCAGCTGCTCTGCCTAGAGAACATCAAAGATAAACCTTGGCACATCTGGTAGGACAACATGAGTTATGCTTAGTGATGCACCATGCATATTTAACAGAAAACTAAACCAGCTTTTTTTTAATTCTTACTGTTTGTGTTTTGAGCTGCACGGTGGCTTGTTGGGTAGCACATGATCAATCCCAGAGTCTAACTGCCTGGGTCTGTTCTGTATTGAGTCTGCATGTCCTCCCCTTGTTCTCGTGGGTTTACTCCAGGTACTCCGGCTTCCTTCCACATTCCAAAGACATGCATGTTAGGTTAATTGGGATCTCTAAAGTGGCCCTTAGTGTGTGTGACTGTGTGCGTGACCTACGATGAATTGAGGCCCCGTCTAGGGTTGTGTTTGCCCTTGCACTCAGAGTTGCCAGGTGGGCACTGGCTGGCCCGCAACCTCATGTGAATTAAGCGGAAGATAATGGACGGATGGATGTTTGTTTTTTAAAGAACATTAATAATAATGTAATTGATACCTTATGTGAACAGCAATTACAAATTACTTATGTATTTTACCTCGAGCATTTTAAAGTGTTTATATTAAAGTGCTGTTTAAACGTTCTCACTCTCTCACATATCCCAAAACCCACCCCTTTATTAAAAATACTGTGCATTTAAATTAACATACAGACGCTTTTAGATTGCTCAAGGTTTGAGTTCAAACCTTTGTTGAATGAACTTTGTTTGTGTTAATAACAATATTATACAAGTAAAACTGAATTGTTTTCCAGTGCCAGTAATGCTGTTCAGGGGGAGGGCCTGCAGGAGGGAGTTGAATGGCTTCAAGGTATGTATTCTTACATTTGTTTGGGCATAACTGTATGAATCAGTGGGTTTATTCAAGACTAGAATTAAATCTGTTTTGTTCTTCAAGTGTGATTATCAGTTTTCCCTGCCAGTGCAAAAATAGAACTCGTTACCTACATTTACAACTTGAATTTACAAATTGAATAACGTCATTGCATTCTTTTGAACACCAGAGGGCGCAAGCCTACATATAAGGCAACATCTTTTTTCATATATTGGAAGATGAAAGGATTTTGGAGGTTTACAAATACACATAAATGAAGGTATTTTTATTGACAGCTTTATACAATATATATGCATTGTTTTGCACTGTTTATATTTCAGAAAAAAAATCCGAAAATTTTCTTGGCATGTAAAACCAATACCAATCATCATAAAATCAAAGCGTGAACATGGAATTGTGAATCGTGAGCAGATAGTATTGTTACATCCCTACTGATAAGTTAACTGGTTCATTGCACAGTCAGTTACCTAGTAACATCCATGCTGTTTTTCTAAGCGGCTTTCTACATTGACGGACATAGTAGTTATTTTATAACTGGTTCATACTTTACTATGCAAAAGCCATGTGATAACCGAAACAATGTCCATAACAGAAATACAGATTATGGTTTGTGTTTAATATTTTTGAATTACGGTTATTTATTACAGCCCTGTTACAGTGTAGTTCTGAAAAGATAATCCACTGTTCTTCAGCTGATACAGGAATGTTAATTTTTTTGTTTTTCCTCCAGACTGGATATTTCGGTTCCTAAGTAGCACAGAATTTACCTAGATTTCAAGTGTCTCATTCTAATTAACTAAATCTGGTCTGATTCTCTCAAAACAACAGCTTTTATTGACTCCTGTTATTCCCTGTTATTTACTACAGGTATGCAATCTTTTAAAGCACTCATTTGTGTTGTTTTGTTTTCCGCTTTTGTTTTCCATAGAACAAATCACACTGTAAGTATTTAAGGTGTACCCAGTTGTGCTGCTGTAGATGTGTTAGCTTCTGTCTTAAGCCTTGGTAACCCTCAAATATTTATGGATGATTTATGTGCATGGTCATGTTCTGTTAATGATCATCAGCCATTATTATTATTATTGTTATTATTATTATATAAGTTCTGATACAGCCAAGGTGATAATGTAAAAGTATTATTTCTCCCCTAGATTGTTAAGACTAACTTGTGTTTCGTTCTAGAGCCCTTGTACCATTAAGGCTGAGCCCCAGATTGTCTGCTGTATGTTAGGCTTGGGCTGATATCATACATAAATTAATTTATAATTAAATAATAATTTATTTATTATTTTGGATTTGCTTTTTTACAGTCGTTGTCTGGTCTACAATGTTAGAAATGCATAGTTTGACCTTCTGTTATTTTAGTCAATGGAAAGATTGCATTACCTACATACTATAGTAACAGAACAACAAACATATACAAAGTAGAAACACCACTTGGAAGGATTATGACTTACATATATTCTGTCTTATCGAATCCTGTTATATATGCAGACAAAAGAAGATCTGATACGGGATCTGTTTTCATGTAGAAAAATGTTAAATGAGCAAGTAAAAAAAAAATCTAACCCGAAAAAACAACTGAACTGCATAGAACCACTAGATGCTATCAGTGGACTTTACTCTGTACTGTAGTGGAGGTTGGGAGTGTAAAATGAAAGGTAATAAATTAGCAAGTAGTGACTGTACGCAGTGCACCGGGCAGTACGTCAGACCAGACATTCGTTATATAAATTTATGTGACAGTTTGTTGATGAATAGAAACAGTCTGTGCTATGAAACCGCCGTTATCTTCTTAGTTCAGTGTCTGTAGTTTTATAGAAAAATGAACACATTTTACATTAAATGTGTGTGTGTGTGTCTTGCATATGGACTGACAGTAGAAATGTTCAAATGCCTTAACCACAGCAATTAATAAATTTGGTAGTTATAGCTAGCATTATAAATAATTTATAGTTGTCTCTTAAGTCGTAAGTTTTTCTGGGAGTGTCAGTTGATCTTGTTTTTCCTCAAACAGATCAGATCAGAACAATGAGAACATAAAACGCTCATAGAAAATGGAGGACAGTCATCACATCTCACTCGTGGGACAGCAGCGATGTTGCAGTACGAACCGAAGCTCCCTCAGATGTTAAGCCAAGCCTGACCCCTAAGCTTTACCAAGCTTTCCACAATGGACCTTCTGGACCGCCAAGTTTGGTAGTGTGAGAATATGCGATTTGGCTTTGATTTTGCTGCACCACAGGTTTTTGGCAGCCTCTTTCATCTAGTTTGACTAGATTCAAGTTCACATTCTTAGTGACCAACGTGTTACATAGCATTGTTTTAGAGCAAGGAAAACATATAAACTGTGTTACAGAACTACTACAATGACCAACTTCCCATTTACTTTCTTTTCATGTGTGCTAACTTGTGTTAATGTGAATGTAGGAGATCTTTGGTTCTGCTGTTTACCTTGTGAGACAAAATGTAGGACATTTCTGTTCAAATTGCTTGTTTTATAGATTATTGTTTTAAGAACAAATACGACCTATTTCTGCAAGTTTGAATTAACTGTTCATTGGTCAGTAAAGTCACAGACCGTAAAACACATACACTAGTCCCAAACACTGTAATTACATGAATACTGTTGACAGTGTTACCCGCCACCATGTTCTTTTGGTGAAGCAAGCTAAGCTGGAGAGGCCACAGTGCATGATGGTATGTAATAAACCATGAAGGGAGCTCCCCCTAGATACTGGAAAAACAAAGTGGGTGCATACTGTGTACTATATACTACTTTTAGGCAGATTTAGTATGCAAGTACACTGCTCTCAAAAATGTGGGGAGATTTCAATTTGAAACCTCTCCTTATTTTTGTGTGCAGGATAGATAGTAAATGGTAAGCCACCCAAGCAGGATGGGTCCCTTTATATATCTTGGTCCTTCTAAGGTTTCTTCCTTACAGTGTTCAGGGAGTTTTTACTTGCAACTGTCACCCTAAGCTTGCTCAATTCGGAATTGGCCATATAATATAATATAATGTTGTATGGTTGCTTTAAGACAATGAATCCTCCATTGTAAAAAGCGCTGTAGAAATAAATCTGACTTGACTCGAGATTTGAACACAGCCTCCTTCATACCTCTTTTCTAGGTGGGAAAGAGGAGGCAAGACGATTTGTATTCTGAGGCAATTTTAGGCGTGGCCCTTTTTTCATTCGGAGTGTACAAAAGATTATAAGGCATTAGCACGTTAAATAAGAACATAGCGACTACAATCGCACTAATATCCATACATGGACTTTTTGGGGTCCATGTACTACAAGTTAAGAAAGACTGTTCTAGTGAATCATCTGAAAAGGTGGCCAAACTTTTGCTAGGACATATTTACTAATGGGGCACCCAAGCTTATGCACTTTTATGGTGTATTTAAAGTACTCTGATGTAATATTGTCCAGATAATTCAGCTTTCCATATATTTAGGAAATAAATATTTATATTTTCCATATATATTTTACACTAAGTCACAGAGTCAAAACCTAAAATTTATTATGGATTTATTTGGAATGAACTCTTTCTGAAAACTGAAAAGTTATTTATATATTAATGTTTATGTAATGTATTATTTATTTAATTAATGTTACTTCCTTACTTATTTTACACTGATCTGTCATTGGGTAAAGCCTTCCCTTGAATTAACTCACTTGCATGTATAATATTTTGTATTGAGTTGTGATCAGTGGTTTCTGTGTTGCATTTAATGACATTGTTGAACTTGTTGTGGGATGTATTGCAGAAGGCTCAGCAAACCATGTTTTCAGTCTCTGGTCCCAAACGTAAAAGGCATATGGTGCAATCTGCACCAAAATGCACTTTAAAGCTAACTCACAAACTTGAGTTATCTGGTGGACTATGAGTTACATTCTTGCTTTCACACTTGTAGTCTCGGGCCAAGACTAAAGCATCAGCTGTAAAAAAAGACCATATGACCCAATTACCATAATCTCAAATAAACAGCACTGATTTGGAGTCTAATTGGTTATGTGAGTTGTATATGGACTTGTTTGCTAAAAAAAAACATGTAAAGAAATGACTTTAATCTGAGATTGTTCATTATACCTCGGGTGAGTCTGGTCATAGTGATCAGCTGCCGTGAGAAGGATAGAAACATAAATAATGGATATAAGTGCAGTCATGGTTAAATACAATTTCTCTTAATGTTTCTCCATGTGTCCCCTCTTATTATGCATAGATCAATTAATAGGCATTATGAAGTAGGTTTGTATAAAATAAATGAAATATGTTTGCATCACTTTTTACCGGTGAATCCTCATCAGAAAAGTAAAAGTAACAATAATAGATGCCAGGAAACTATACAGTGTGTTGTGGGTGCAATGTTATAATATTATTAATTTTTTACACCTCCAATGTGTCAAAATTCTTAGGTTTACTACTTGATGTCTTCAACTTGAAATTTGAAATGTGGTGGTGACACCGAACACATGACAAGCATCGTGAAAATAAAAAAGATTTGTTTTTTTTTTCTTCAAAACTATACATACCAGAAATTGTGATTTGTTTATCCCCACCTCTCTCTCTCTCTGTCTCTCTCTCTCTCTCTGTCTCTCTCTCTCTCTATCTCGTGTTATTTATATATATATATATATATATATATATATATATATATATATATATATATATCTGTGTCTATATATATAGCTATATATATACACAC